>JAEQML010065849.1:0-20533 GCA_016904865.1 Pissodes strobi
GATCTAATGTCTGAAGACCTGTTGTTGGTTAAGACCTGGTGTGATGCAAACCTGCTTGCGTTTAATGTAGCTAGGACGAATATTGTTTGCTTTAGGGGTGATGTGCGCGGGGTTCGGCTGGGGGTTGAGGAGCTGCAAGCAACAGACGTGAATAAGTTTCTGGGAGTTCGGATAGACTCCAGTTTACATTTTGACCCTCATATCATGGCTTTAGGCCGTAAGCTATCATCGGCATGCTTTGCCATAAGAACAACTGGCATGGAACTTGGTCTTTTGGTGGCACGATCGGTCTATTTTGCGCTTTTTGAAAGCCAGCTTCGGTATGGCATCCCCTTTTGGGGTGTTGCCTGCCAGAATTTGCTTAATGTAATTTTCCATCTTCAGAAGAAGGCGGTTCGCGCTATTGTCGGGGCGGGTCGTGGGGATTCATGCAGACCGCTTTTTGTTTCGCAGGGAATTCTAACGCTCTCCTCTCTCTTCATCCTGGAGACTGCATCTCTTGTCTATAAACACCCTAGCAATGCCCAGGATCCTGTCCATAACCTTCATTTGCCGATCCCTACTAGTTCTCTTGTGAGGGGTTCAATTATCTACGAGGGAAGAAAAATCTCCCACTCGTGATCAGAAATGCAAAAAACATAAAGCTGTTTAGAGGTATGCTAAAGTCCCTTCTAGTAGAAAAATCATATTATAGTAAAGGTTTTTCTGATCTAAATTGGGAGACAAGGGCACTGGCATCTTCAAAACTGTAAACAGGATTATTGGTTTCGATCAGCGGGTCATTAATATAGATGAGGAACAGAGTTAGTGAAAGTATTGCGCCCTGAGGCACGCCCGCGTTAACGGTGAATGTGTCTGAGATGTGTCCATCAACTTTGGCATTTAACCAAGGTTTCTGCTAATTTCTGTTTGTTTTTCTTAAAAAAGATAAATATGGGTGTCCGAATAATCAGTTTAGCGTGATTTTTTTAGGAACGCTAGATTTGTGTTAAATCGATTGCTAACTTTTAATGACATAAAAATGGTTTAGGGGTATTTCATAAGGACAATGCGCGAGTAATTGCGATTGCTGTCCGTTATTTATGCATTGGTTGCCAAATTTGAAGATTTAGTCATTGGGAATTTAAAAAAGGATGAATGACAGGGACGAGGGAAGAGAAGTTTCTATTTTAAGTCATGTAGACATGGATCCTACGCTTAGTACTAGTAATTTGTCCGAGGTGTTTGATGTGCTACGGACAATAATCCAGAGGATCCTAAAACAAAATAAGTTTCATCCTTTTAAAATACGATTAGTTCGAGAACTGTTTTTCTGATGAGTGTTTATTTTACATTTACGGCATTTTCAATAACTGCCGATATTGATTAGATTACAATCCCAGAGTATTGCATGAAGTACATACGTAGCATCTCAAAAAATGGGCGAATATTTACCGAGATCACTTGACTCGCCTCTTTTTTACCTGGAAATCTTGATGGCCAAATGTATCTGGTATTGTTGGAGGACGCTGTTCGGCCAACCCTCTTACAAATAAATAAAAATTGAAGAAGACACTGAAACCACAATTTTTCAGCAAGACGGTACACTTCCTCATTTGGCCCAATGTGTGCATCACTATTTAGATCAAAACTTTCCCTAAAACGGGATGGAAGAATGAGTCATATTAAGTGGTTACCAAGATCACCTGATTTGGCCCCTATATACTTTTTCTGTGAGATGAAGTCTTAAAGTTTATGCTACCCAGCCTAAATTGTTGGATGATTTGCGAAATCGTATAATTCATACACCAGAAATGTTACGTAATGTAGGACAAAGCATTGAACAAAATGTATTTTATTGAATAGAGGTATGTAACAGTCCGATTTTGCCAGTGTCAAATATTTTTAAATTTCATTTTATACGCCGCATTTAGCAAAAAAATGCTGTATTTTGCACTCATCGGTTTATTAATTCTAAATTTATTGATTCGATTTGCTGACAATAAGCTTGAAATTGCCGCATTTCTAAATGTAAATTAACTCTATTCTAAGTATAGGTTAACGATATATTTGTATTAGCATTTATAACACGTTGTGACTATATTTATTTTAGTTGATAAGCGAAGCACATTGTTATTAGGATAGCTAGCTTAGCTTGATTTATATTACATTACCGCAGAACGGCCACCGAACCGATTTATATTTTTAAGAATTCTGTTAATAAAACTAGTTTTTACGCTGCATTAGACTCGTCGATTCATATTTTATTGTCGGTTGGAATATTTCATAACTTTTTGGAACCCCTTGGTTGACGGGCTCCAATCACCGGCCGATCGGCCGATCATTTCTGAGATCGTTTTGGGACCTCTGCTTAGATTTATCTTTCCACCCAGCATGCTGCACTTTTTGTAGTATTCGGTTGTTCGTTCCGAGTAATAGGAATGGGCTATCCTCTCGTAATTGTCGCTTTCGATTTAGATTTTTAGAGATTTATCATTTTCGTAGGAGTATTTCCTAGCATTTCTTGAAAAATTTAATTTTAGCTCATTAATTGTGGCTTCCGCCGTCGTTGTACCATCATAATAAACGAGAACTGGGTCGTTTATTATCTTAGAATAATCCCTTGTATCGAATCAGTTGGCATTTTCAGCTCCTCCCTACTTGCTGTTCTGACGTAGTTTTTTTTATCTCGTAGAAGGAGAAAGGCAAATTGACGGAAACGAATCGAGAGTTTTTCTAGTTAGACCTTTCGGCGAGAAGAGAAGCTTTCCGTTTGAGTGCAGTCAGAGACCACATTTAGTTTTGTGATTTAATTCCACCTATTCTTTGGAGATATATTGTGGCATCTCTTTGTGTTTTGACACGACCGATTTTTCGGTATCTAAATACTGTACTAGGTAAGCATTTTCCCTGGAATTATTTTTTCCCTATTGCTTGTGAAGCACACGGACGACGCCATGACGCTAATGGTTTTTTTCCTTATTTCTAGGGGCTTTCTACGATCGTCAGAGACCGAGACCGTCGAATCTCCCGTAACCCTCACACGATCGAGGTAATTATTGCTACAGTTTTTTTTGTCTAACTTAATGATTTAATTGCTTTATCTGTGTTAACCTTTTTTGTGCATAGTCCGCCATTTGCTTTGCATTCCTTGGATTATCTTATCTACTCCATTTTCTCAAATCTGAATTTTTATTTTAATGTAATTTGAGTTTTGATCATATGGGGAAGTTTATATTTTCTTTTAGGGGTGACTCATACCTATCTTTGTTTATATTCAAGTTGTCTGTATCTCAGTATTTCTTTTATTTGCTGATGGTCATTGAAAATTCATTGATAATTTTTGGGGGAATTTGTTTTATAAAGAAAATATATTTATGCAAGGGGGGGGCTATAGTTTTTTTATTAAAGTAAGGGGGCTTTGTCTAATGCGTACTGGGTTATTTCAGGGTTTTACTAGCAGGCTACAAGCAGGTTTTTCTACCAGGCTTACAACTTTCGAATACCAGGCTACTACCTCAATTAGCGGGCCACAGTCCAATTACAAGGCCACAACTTTAATTAGCGGGCCACAGTTCAATTTCCGGGCTACTTCTAGCCCCAGGCTACACTAAAGCCAATTGAATTGGCAAGTCCTCTACTAGTTTCGTCTTCAGGGCCAGTGCCCTAGCGGTACCAACAGGTGCCCGGCGCCAGAGTTCGACCAGATCTAAGTGGTATTGTACAGAAGCATTTGTCTTAATTATTATATCTTGTTTTTTTTTTTATTATTGTGATTAATTATAATGAATTTTGCACTATAAATGGTGCCTTAAAAGACCCAAGTTTCATGATTCATTTATTTTTCGGACCGATTGACGTAATCATTCTTAATTTCTTTCTTTTTACTATAAATCAAGCATTGACAGGCTTTAAGACAGTTTCAATAATCGTTTTATTTTCATTCATTTATCGGGTAATATAACCGCTCTGAATTTTCTCTTTTTTTAATATAAATCAAGCATTGACAGTCGAGCTATAAGATAGTTTTCAATTATTTTATTCTTTTATTAATTTATCGAGTCATTTGATTTAATTATTGCGGCCGTACATCGCTACATATTATTATTGCTATATTTATAATCGGTGCAGCTACTAGCGCACGCATACATATAGGTAATTAGCTTAGTTAACATCAAAGTGATCACTTCGGTTTGTAGTGTTTAGTGCATTTAGTTGTAAGGCATACAGTACCGAGTATTAACAAACAGAGGTCTCCGTACAATCACCATATTGTACCAATTATTAGTTAAATTTAATAGTCATTTGGCATTCTTTTGTCTTTAAAATTGTAAATTTTACTAGAGTATTGTTGCTGTGTTTAAAAAAAAGGAAAGAACTTAGTAGCAAATATATTGTTCCTTAAATATTAGATTGTGTTTTCTTGTCTTCTTGTTAAGCTAAGCTTGAGTTCCTTTAATTCAATAAGTCAGCCTAGCCAACCCTCACAACACCAGCGGAGCTTTTTCAGTTTAGTTGGACAGAACTGGTGGCGCTCTAACGACCCCACTACCGGAGCCGGGCATTTGCAATACGACTCTCCGGGGCTAGGTTTTCTTTTAATAAAAAATCTTTACTTTTAACTTCAAGAAGAAAAACGTGTTGCAGGTAAATGACGATCATTTTCAACGTTTAATAAACTGATCAGAAAAGTAAATGAAGACTCTTTCGTGTTTACCTTTTTTAAGAAAAAAATTACAAATAAAGAAACTTACCCTTTCTAGTTTTAGAGATGAAACGCACCCTCGCCAAAACGATTCAGTGATATCTCACTTTTATTGGTCCTCAGATCCTTATTTTGAAGTGTGCAGCTCTTGTGATTAATTAATTATCAACTAAAAACTATTTTCCCACGAATTTTAGCAAGCTATCATATTAACGGTGATGCGACTTTTTTATGGCAATGACACAGACACTAAAGGGAGATCCTATGGCACTCGACGAGCATCGTGTGTGCAAAGATGTTGATTGACACGGTTTTTGAACAGCTGTAGGTTGTAATTTGGAGGAAAAGATGTCCTTGGAGTGAGTTCCACAGCGATGCAGTGCGCCATACAAAGGAGTAAAGCGATGTTCTAGGTGTTTCCATTTGTAAAACGAACGGGTTCGCTCTTGCCGTCTGTCGTGACTGTCTGACAGGAGTTGCTGGGGGCGGGATGAGATGGGCCAAACCCTGGGAAGATATGCCATGAAAATATTTGTAAAACAGGGATATCTCATCCACATGTCTGCGATGTTCCAGACTATCCAGATCCCGGATGCATATTTGTAAATACGCGTTATCCACTCGCGAAGTTTCGGCTGCGTTTCGGGCGCTCGTAAATACCAGACGTATGGTGACGATACGTCTGGTATTTACTATACCAAATTACGCATTATTACAATATGGCTTCATGATTCAATCAATCTGCCGCAAGAGCTGTCGTGGTCGAGAGGTTTAAATGGTTGGGTCTCACCTGGACGGCGCGGGTTCAAACCCAGTTGCTTTTTTTTATTATTTTTTTAAGATTATGTTTCTAAACAGTTTTTTTCTTGATTTTCGGTATGTCTTGGGTTAGTTTGAGTTAGTTTTGGTTAGTTTGGGTTAGTTTTTCTCTTGATTTTGGGTATGTCTTGGGTTACGTTTGGGTTAGCACCTCGTTAGTATCTTTTTCTTGAGCCCACGTAGCGAGCGGTAGCGAGCGGAGGGCCATGCGAAAAGTGAAATATTACTAAAACTAACGCACTAGGGAGTCTTGTAAACAACTGACGCGTTAGTACGACACGTGTGTTATTTACGAATGAACTTCGGAAGATAACGCGTCAGTTGTTTACCAACGAGGCGCACAGCTCTCTTCTGAATGGAATCCAACAGCTTTAGGGTGTGCTTCGGTGCGGCACCCCAGATGTGTGAGCAATATTCCAAGCACGGTTTTATTTGCGCTTTGTAGAGCAAGAGCAGCTGCTGCGGTGCATATGGATTTTTGTTGCGAAATAGCGCACCAAGCTTCTGCGAGGCTGATTTTGCAATGTTAGCAACGTGGTCATGCCAGGACATGTTGCTGTTGACCGAGACACCCAGTAGTCCGATTGACGAGGATGAAGGAGTGGTCGATCCTGCCATAATGATGTCAGGGCCCTCCGGCGCCGCGCCGTGTTGGCTTTCTTGGAAAATGACTGGGGTTTTTGCTGCATTGAACTAGACCAATTTTCTGACGCCCCAAGTTGGAACCCTCTCCAGATCTTGAAACTTTAAGGTTATAATCAAGGTAAAAATACCTTTAAAATGAGGCATTACTCGACACCCCTTCCCATTGAATTGAACTATCACTCCTGCTCAGGGGTTGCAGTTGAGGGGTTGGAAATACAATAAATAATTATCGCCCTAAAATCAATAAACGTCGGACCCAAACATTTGTCCAGATTTTAAATAGTGAAAATTAAGGAGCGAAGGTTTCGTTGGGATAAATTAATGCGCAGTAAGTATATCCTACATAATAGATATTTATGGTACTAGTGTGTTATGTTGAAAATAAGTCACGCGAGAAAAAGTTACTAAAGGTATAATTTCTCAAGTGACTTTTAAAACATCATACAAAGTTTTATCCAACACCATTATTTTGTGTTAGTTTAAGTGTGTATTATTTTTTTGTCTAAGGTATTTCAGTGTGGAACCTGCTTTAATGCAATAAAGTGTCAGACTATGACTGACTTTTGACATGCTAGTTTAGCGGGTTGTTTTACCTGTTTTTGGTTGCTTGGGGACTTGTTTATTAAACAAATTTTGACATTTATTGTTAGATTATATTATTCCCAAAAGCATTTATCAATTTGAGAAAATGGATGAAATTGATGAAAATTATGTGCCCGAAAACATTAATACCGAAGCGGAAGAAGCGGCAATGCAAATACTACCAGAAAAATCTCGAGACTCTTATGACAATGAGTACAAAGTTCTTGAGAAATGAATGGATTGAAGAAAGATAAAAGGTATTAACGAAAACGTTTTTTTTTGCATCTACAGAAAAAATTAGCTCCATCGACTCTATGGACTAAATATTCCATGCTTCGCTCGACACTTCATCTCTACAAGAAAATCGACATTTCAAAATTTGGCAAACTTTTTTAAAAAGCAAATCTCAAGGATACAAACCCAAGAGGTCCAAAACATTGGAAAGAAATTAAATAGAACAGTTTTTGAGTGAGTCTCCTGATAGTGAATTTCTACTAATGAAAGTAGCTTTGATTATGGGTATTGCAGGGGCTTGTAGATGCGATGAACACATTTAAAAATTGAAAATATTCAAGACAAAAGTAATTATATTTTCGTTGTTTTGTCCGATACAAAAACTAAAAAATCAAGAAGTTTTACTATTTTTGAAGAAGAATTTCCAGTAAACCCAGTTGATTTGTGCAAAAGAAATACATTTCATTAAGACCAAAAAATACCGGTCACAGCCGCTTTTTTGTCTTTTATAAAAATGGCAAATGTACAAGTCAGTGTCTGGGTATCAATACTATGTCAAAAATACCCTCCAAAATTGCTGCTTACTTAAACCTTGAAAATCAAGAACTATACACTGGACATTGTTTGAGAAGATCTTCCGCTACCCTGCTAGTTAATGCCGGGGCCAGCCTGACAACACTTAAGCGCCATGGAGGATGGAAATCCTCATCGGTAGCGGAATGGTACATCGAAGAATCCATTCAAAACAAAATTAAAATTGCGGAGAACATTCAAGGGATCCTCAAAATATCAAACAACGGCCAGGTGGAACAAATGCCGGTTCTGCTGTCATATAAGCACCGTCGATTTTGAAGCTTTTTTTGGGTTCTATGGAAAGATTACATCAAATGGGACACATTAACGCAAAAAAATTTGCGGATGAAGCACATTTTTGCAAAATAAATTGAAAATAAAAATTAAAATTTAACATACATTTTTTCCTAGTAAACACAATTCCAGTACACTTTGTCCTGAGGTATGGTCGCAGAAGATTAATAATAACATAATATAAAGCTTATTTTCTTAAAACTTGCAAATAAAACTGTTTTTTGCACTTTAAATAATATTTATGAGATAAACGTCAACATGACTATTTCTTAAACCATGCCTGTTGGCTTAGCCAAGGCCCTTTATTGTTGTATAGGTGCCTTGGCTTAGCACGGCTCAGCTGGCTGTTGTACGGGTAGATGTTGCCAAGTGTAATTTCTATTTAGTTCTAAAATATAATAGCCTCGTGTTGAATATGTTTCAAAAGTACTGTGGGACGAAAACTTCTTATAAATAATGATTCTTAATGGCTTTGTTTAATAAAATAACAATATATGATTTACTAGAATTAGATGTTACGCTAGAAGTGGGTCACTTTTAATAATAAATCATAAAAACTAATTTATTTCGTTTATTGAAATAGATACAAATTTAAAAAGTCATTTGGATTAGTTTAAGAGAGTATCACGCGTAGTGCGTTTGTTTTGTTACTTTGGGTTAATTTTGATTTCGTGATGGGCGGGGTTGGTCAAGAGCGTAGCGCACTCGTCTCAATGCGCTTGTTTGGCTAATTAAAGTTAGTTTCGATTCTTTTTGAGTCATCTGGAATACGGAAGACAAGCGCGCGTAGCGCGCTTGTCTCTAGTTTGGTTAATTAGAGTTAGTTTAGGTTAGTTTGTGTTAGTATAGGTTAGTTTTGGTTAGTCTGGGCTGGTTTTGCTTAGTTTGAGATAGCGAAGAGAAAAACGCGCGTAGCGCGTTTGTCATTTTACTTTGGTTAATTAGGGTTAGTCCGAGTTAGTTTTGGTTAGTATGGGTTAGTTTCGGTTAGTATGGGTTAATTTTTGATTAGTCTGGGTTGGTTTTGCTTAGTTTGCAATAGCGAACGCTACGCGCGCTTGTCTCCTTACTTTGGTTACATAGGGTTAGTTTTGTTTAGTATGGGCTAGTTTTGGTTAGTCTGGGTTGGTTTTGCTTAGTTTGGGATAGCGAAGAGGCAAGCGCGCGTAGCGCGTTTGTCTCTTACTTTGGTTAATTAGGGTTAGTTTGGGTTAGTTTGGGTTAGCTTTGGTTAGTATGGGTTGGTTCTGGTCAGTCTGTGTTGGATTTGCTTAGTTTGGGATAGCGAATATAAAAGCGCGCATAGCGCGCTTATCTTTTTACTTTGGTTAGTTAGGGTTAGTCTGAGTTAATTTTGGTTAGTATGGGTTAGTTTTGGTTAGTTTGGGTTAGTTTTGATTAGGCTCGTTTGGTTTTGCTTAGTTTGGAATACGCGCGCTTGTCTCTTTACCTTGGTTAATTAGGGTTAGTTTTGGTTAGTTTGGATTAGTGTGGATTGGTATTGGTTAGTGTTGGTTAGTTTGGGTTAGTGTTGGTTATTTTGAGTTAGCTGTGGTTGATTTACTAACGTGCGTAGCGCGCTTGTCTTTTTAAATTATTTCATTTTATGACAAATGTACTTGGTCTAATTTACTGGGAAATGGACAAATTGAGTCAACTGTGAACTTTTATTACTTATATGACATATATGGCTAAACAACCGGGGTTAGTTTTAATATGGGTTACTTTTGGTCAATCTGGGTTAGTTTGGGTTAGTTTACGTTAGTCTGGACTAGTTTTGGTTAGTTCGCATTAGTCTAAATTAGTTTTGGTTAGTTTGGGTTAGCAAAGAGACAAATGGGAGCTTATTTGTTGGTTAGTCTACTTTATGAAACATGCTCCTGGACTTGGCAATTTGTTTACTTGAAAATCAAGAAGGTTAGCCAAGTCTGACAACATCGCAAGTAAATTGTCATCATTAACGTCATATTGGGAAAGTTTTCGCATTTAAATGTCACTCATTTATAAAATTTCTTTTTCAATTTTTGGCGTCAAAAGTGCTTCATCCGCAAATTTTTTTGCATTAATGTGTTCCATTTGATGTAATCTTTCCATTGAACCCAAAAAATCTTTAAAATCGACAGTGCTTATACGACACCAGACCCCAAATGCCCTCAACTTCCAATGGAGACATGGAAAATATGATAATATCCAGTTCATCCAAAACAATGACGGTTTCATTTAATATGAATGTTAATTTAAATACCTTTAATAATATTGAAAATAAATAGTAAGTACTTAAAAAAGAGCATGAGTTATAAACCATAACCCACTAGTGGGTTATGATTTATAACTCACTAGTGTTTTAGTTGATAGTTTAGTTGTCTAAAATGACATGAATAATGATACTTAAAACTGACATGTGTTGGATAAAATAATAAATTTCATTTCACTATGTATATTTTTCTAGTTTTTAAATACCACTGCGCATATTAAATAGATAGATGTTTCAAAAAGTCACAGTTTTCAGTATTAAGACAAGTAATAGTACTATCCCGAACTGTAATTCATTTTGAACCAGCTTGCAGAACTTTATATCAGGTAGTTAAGCAAAAAACCAATCATTTACAAAGAATGAACTAAAATAAAAAAAATTAATATGCGAACATATTTAAACTGTTTTTGACAATTAGTACGATATTCTCATTAACCTTGAAACGAAGCCATACCTACATGTTCGGAATCATGTGAACACGAATGAGTCCATTGCCTCAGATGGATACAAAAAAATCCGCGTTTTCTGTTTATGGGCACTAAATCAAAGACAAAGCGCAATTAATGTATGTGATGTGAGTCAAATGCTGCCATGTTTTTCATAACGTAAAAAACCCATAATTAAATGCTAATTTTTGCTATTATATGCGTAATAATTAGTATTCAATTCAAAAATGGAGTGTAGTCTATAATCTTATATAAGGTAAGTCCCAGATAAAAATGTTCAGCATGCAGGATGCAGAATCGGTAAACCGTCGAGAAAGGTGCGATATTTTCAATAAGCTTTGCTGGAATAATGACGCGCATCTATGCTAATATTTATATTAATTTCTATTTTAATACCTACATAACTCCCTATTGATGGGCATTATGTTTTTTAGGACAAATTAACATATTTCTTGCATAATTGTGCTACAAACTAATAATTCACAATTTAATTAATATTGAGCGATTTTGCTATGAATTCCAGCTAAGACATGTAAATTCAATGAGGGTGGGAAGTCAACAGTCGGTTAGCAAAGCAACCCATAATATTTCCCTAGATGGAAAATTCACCAGTGGATAGTCAACAGTCGATTAGCAAAGTAACCCGTAGTATTCCACTAGCTAAAGCTATGGCTGACTTTAGATATTACGCGCTGTTGCAATATTTGATATGGAAATCGCCCCAAGTTTTTGGATTTTTTTTCGTTTCACTTGCTTTAATTAGTAGGTTCAAAAGGCTCAAAGAAAATATATACAGCATTAAAAAACGCGTACCTACGTGAAAGGCAAGGAGTCAATGAATAATGCAAATCGAGTATTTAAAATCGCCATCACAATAGATTATTTCAACCTTGAATAATTGAAACTGAATTATTACCTCTTATTAAAGGTAACGTTTTCTTTTTTAATTTCTAGATTAAAGTTTTTTACTAATACTCCTTAAGTAATTTATTATTAGATTCGTTTGTTTGGACAGTCACGTGAGTGTTTTTTTTTGACGAAATTATTTACTAGAATATTAAAAATATATTGAACAAAATATAATAAGAATAGTTTTATGCTTTTTATGCTTTAATTGAAGAGAATGATTTTGATATGATCATCATGGCTTTCTGATGGTGATAGATTTTTTTCTGTTCGGCATACACACAAAAGGAAAATCCTATACCACTTAACGAGCGGTGCGTATGCGGAGAAGAAGATGGACGTTGGACTGGAAGCGCTGTAGGTTGTAGTTTTCGGGAAAGGCGTTACTCGGAATTCCATTCCAGATTCCAGAGCGAGGCAGTCCTCCAGATAAAGGAGTCCCGTAACAGCGACGTCCTAGGTGTTCGAAACTGAATCGTATGTTGATGAGCAGCTTGTGTCTGACGGGTGTTTCTGTTTGGCACAACTCTGGGCGGAATCATAACTGCCAGCTCGTTCGAACACCTTCCGTAGTAGTATCGACAGTTACTTCGATATTCAAGGCTATCAAGGTCTTTAGTCAATTCTAGGTCATTCACAAGACGGACTGCTCTCCTTTGTATGGAGTCCAATATCTTGAGCAAGTATTTGGGTACCGAGCTCCGCACATGGGAACAGTACTCCAGAGATGGTCCAGGTATTATATGGGCCTTATAGAGCAGTAAGTGCTGATGAGGTTTATACAACTTGTTTGCTCTATAGAGTGCTCCTAGCTTTTGCGCTGCTGCCTTGGCGATTTTAGTGACGTGATTACGCCAAGACATGTTGTTTTCTACACTGAAAAAAATGATGGTAAATTCACAAGCCATTTTTAAGAAAAATTGGTGAATTTTACAAAAGTTTTAGAGTAAAACTTTAACCTTAGGTAATCTTACAATTTTTTCTTTAATTTTACAAAAGAATAAGTGGATAATTTTATACAATATGAAATTGAAGAGCGATGTTTATTAAAATTTGTATAATTACTTAATTTTTATGTTAATTTACACCCGTTCTATGAAATTACAATTTTCTTTGTAAAATCTATTTGTAAAAACACAAAAAGTTTTTGATTTCACATTGAAGACGTAAAATTACTTAAGAAGTATAAAGGCTGCCCAATGAACGAAACGGCCGGTTGTCATTGCATTCTGCATTGTTCCTTAATATTTATCTATGTTGCACTGGTTTTTTGAGAGTCGAATAAGTATATAGTGTTTTTAAATTGTGGCTGATTTAAATAATTAATAAATAGTAAAGGTAAATAGAATATTATTTTTATTCTTTAAATCCCAAAATAATATGAAAAGTTTGCGTATGTATGAGCTGCATATGAGCTATCACAGACATTTACTTGGAATAAATTTTGAGTGTAAATATACAAATTGTCATTTGATATTTAAAAGTTATAATAGATTTAAAAAGCATATAATCGAAATATATATTAAATGTTTATTTTGTTTTTTAGTAATAAGCACAACTTTAGTTTTTGTTGACATCATTTTCTTTGTTTGTAGACATGCAGAGATCAGCAAAAACATATCGACATGTCAAAATGTATTGCTTCTAAATGTAAAATTTATCAAATTTATCAAATATTTGATGACAAATTAGAAAAAGAGCCGCGATGGCCAACTTTTTGCCGATCACTGTAACATATATGTTATTTTGTTATTTTAGTTGATTAGTGACAAGTAGGTATATATACAGGTATACTTACCAGAATTCCTTGTAGACTTATTAACTCTTGAATATCTTTATTTAAGAGCCTATGACTATAAAAGAACCTCAACATTCTTTATGGGTGTATATATATTTATAATATACTATACTGTATTGATTTTTTTTACTTTTTTAGAAATAAATGTTTCTTTTTGTAAAAAGTTGCTTTATTCAATGTAAAAACGCAAAAAGGTAAAAATACAATAAAAAATACAGCGTATGTTCACACAAATACCCTGAATTTTGCAATGTTATATCACAAAAAAGTACTATTAATGTGTAATGTAAATCGCAAAAAGGTAAAAATACAGCGTATTTTCACAAATACCCTAAATAATACAACGTTATTTCACAAACATTTTGTTATATTACAAAGTTCTACTTAGAAAATGTACTATTAATTCGTAAATTAAAAAAATAAAACGAATTTTACTGATAAATTTCACAAAACATTTGTAAAAATACTAATGAATTATGCAAAAAAATGTAAACTGAAGGTAAAAAACCAACGTGAACTTACAAAAAACATGTAGACTAATTTTACAAAATAAATGTAAATATTTTTGATTACACATTTTTAGCGATTTTACAATAAATATAATGGTCACACTAAAAGCAGTTGATTTATTGTAAAATAGCAACACACTTTTTTCAGTGTATGTTGATGCCCAGCAAGCTTATGAATGACGCTAGAGTTACTGTTTGTCCTGTCATTGATAAGTCAGATCCTGGGGTGTTTGCTTTTTTTGAGAAGACAGCTGCTTGAGTCTTTCCTGCGTTAAACTGGACATTATTTTCCTCGCCCGATGGCTTTCATATCTTCATTGATGGCAGCAATTTGATTTCTCGCTCGCGTTGGGAACGAGCAGCGGTCATTGGAGTCCGCGAAATGATTGAGGATATAAGAGTGCTGTCGTCTGCAAAGCTGTAAATAGAATTGTTGGTTCTGTCTAAGATATCATTGATATAGGGCAAGAACACCGTGGGAGATAATATACACCCTTGAGGAACTCCGGCATTGATTTCAAGTTCCTCCGAGAGATGTCCATCAATACCAACTCGGATGCTTCGATCCCTTAAGAAATTGGAAAGCCATAGAATCAATGCTGGTGGTAGTCCGTATGCTGTGAATTTGCTGAACAATCCGTTATGCCATACCCTAGCAAATGCTTTGGATATGTCGAGAGCCAGTGCACGAGATTCGCCGTAGCTCTCTATGGCTTTGGTCCACAGGTATGTCACGTAAGTCAGGAGATCTCCCGTTGATCTGTGCTTGCGGAAGCCATACTGGCGATCGCTTATGAATATGCTTGCCAATTCAAGATATTTAAAGAGCTGTTCGTTGATTATTTTCTCCATGACTTTGGACATGATGGGAACTAGGATAATTGAACGGTAATTATTTGGATTCGTTTTTTACCTTCCTTTGGGATTGGTTGCTCCTGAGCGCATTTTCAGCTAGAAGGAAAGCATGCAGTTCTGTCTGATAGGGAGAAAATCCTGCATAGTGGAGCTGTTAGTTCAGCAGCATATTTCTTAATCACAATTGCTGGAACGCCATCCGGTGCTGTGGCTTTGTTAGCGTCTATGCTTTCGAGTATCCGTTTCACTTCTCGTTGGCGAAATACCAGACCTGGTATTGAGAAATTCACTCTCGGGATAGTTGGGGGAGCCTTTCCTTGATGATCTAAGGTAGAATTTGATGCATATATTTTGGCAAGAATGTTCGCTTTTTCTTTGGCCGTTTCCGCTATTGGCCATCATCTTTGGTCATTGGTGGGATTGACGTCTTTGAGAACCACTGATTGACAGTTCTTGATCCGTTAGGACAGTTGCGAAGCTTGTTCTTGATCTGCTCGTTATATCCCTCCTTGCTCTCGTCAATGGTCCGCTTACATTGGTTTCTAGGTCTGGGCTTTTTGAAATTCCCTATTATCAGTTTTTTTTAGAATGGATCGGTTGCATTTGTGAAGGATGTTTATATGGTTGAAATCGTTACACTTGAATCTAACGTAAATGAGCAGCTAGAATTTTTCATATTTAGAACTAATATAGCGATAAAAATTTATACATTTATCGTTTTTTATAGACCATCATCGGTAAACTCTAACATTTTAAAGCCCGTCTTTGACAATATTTTCTCCTATCTTTATCCAACTGTAGATGAGATTTTTTTGCCCGGGTGATTTTAACAATAATTTGCTTAAGCTGCAAGATCCATTAACTTCACTTTTTGGGAACTACAGTTTCTAGAAGAACCCACCTAAGTAACTGGACAGGTGAGTACTTTGAGAGATGCAATTTTTGTGTCTGATCCCTCATTGATACTCATGTCCGGTGTGATGTCTGCGGATAATATTACTGATCATAAATTAGTTTACTACGATGTTGATGTGGCGAAGGCGCCCGTTTTGCCAAAATTAATTAGTTTTCGATGTTTTAAGCACTTTGATGTGAATAGCTCCTTAAATTCCATGCATAGCACAGTCGCGACTTGTATGAAGCAACTTATGGCTCGGCCTCACATGTAAAAATTACAATATAATCTCAAATTTTCAAATAATGTTTATATAAATATTCTTCTTCTTCTCTTCTTTGTCAGCCCTCATTTGCCCACTCCTGGACATAGGCCTTTCCTAAAATCTGTAACAGTTCGATTCTGCCAATGTCAAATATTTTTAAAATTTCATTTATATGCCGCATTTAGGAAAAAAGATGCTGTATTTTGTACTCATCGGTTTATTAATTCTAAGTGTATTAATTTGATTTGCTAACAATTCGCTTGAAATTGCCGCTTTTCTTAATGTAAATTAACTCTATTCTAAGTATAGGTTAACGATATATATGTATTAGCTTTTATAACACCTTGTGACTCTATTTATTTTAGTTGATAAGCGAGGCACATTATTATTAGAATAGCTTGGCTTGATTTATATTACATTATCGTGGAACAGCCAGAAATTGTTTTAAATTTTTAAGAATTCTGTTAATAAAACCCACAAATATGCTGCAGTAGATTCTTCGATCCATATTTTACTGACGGTGTGAATATTCCATAACCTTTTGGGAAACCCTTGGTTGCGAAACACCAATTGCCGGCGGCCATTTCTGAAAATCGTTAGAATGTTTTGGGACCTCTACTTCTAAATATATTCACACGGCAGGCTGTAGTTTTTGTAACATTCGACCAAGTAATAGGAATGTACCATTTCTTGTAAACGCCAGCTGTCGATTTAAATTTTTAAAAGTTTATTTGTTTTGTTAGGGAATATTCTCTGGTATTTCTTGATTCATTCAATTTCGGTGAATTAATTGTGGCTTCCGCAGTCGTTTTACAACCATAATAAACGAGAACTAAGTTGTTTATTATCTTAGAATTATTCCTCGTATCGAATCGTTAGAATAAGATACGGCAGTTCTACGCCCTACGATTTTCGCCCCTCTAATCTCGTAGAAGTGAAAAAGACAAATTGACTGAAAACTGAGGATTTGGCTCTTCTAAAATACCTATCGAGGCCAGGTTTGCTGTTAGTGCAGTCGTAGAGACTCAACATTTTATTGTGATTCAATTCTACCCTTTCTTTGGGGATATATTGTGTTGATTTTCTGTTTGTGTTTTAACACGACCGATTAATTGGGATCTGAATACTGATGTATTAGAGGCTTTCCACGTTCGTCAGATAAGACCGAGACCGTCGAGTTTCCCTAGCCCTCACACACACTAACGAGGTAATTATTGTTCTAGTTTTGCCTATAATGATTTAATTGCTTTATCTGTGTTATTTTTGTGCTTATACCGCCATTTGCTTTGCGTCCCATATGTTATCTTATCTACTCTATTTTACCAACTCTGAATTTTTATTTTAATGTAACTTGAGTTTTGATCGTATGGGGAAGTTTATATTTTCTTTTAGGGGTGATTCATCAATGTATTTTTTTATATTCAAGTTGTCTGAAACT
This sequence comes from Pissodes strobi, assembly GCA_016904865.1. Classification (NCBI taxonomy): domain Eukaryota; kingdom Metazoa; phylum Arthropoda; class Insecta; order Coleoptera; family Curculionidae; genus Pissodes; species Pissodes strobi. The sequence continues at coordinate 17,198 of JAEQML010065849.1, forward strand.
TAGGATCTCTTTTATTTGCTGACGGGCATTGCAAGGCCATGATTTTTTTCTGGGATAATTTGTTTTATAAAGAAGATATATTTATGCAAGGGGGGGGGGGCTATGGTTTTTATTAAAGTAAGGGAGCTTCGTCTAATGCACACTGGGATATTTCAGGGCTTTTCCTGGAGGGCCACAACTCTTACGAACAGGCTAGAGGCAGGTTCTACTAGAGGGCCCCCACTTCAACTACCCGGCTACACTAGAGCCGATCCTAATACCGAGCTTTCGAGACCTTGGATAGTTTTCCCTCAGGGCCAGTGCCCTAGCAGTACCAACAGGTGCCTGGCACCTTTACCAGAGTTCGACGGATTTAAGTGGTATCGTACAGAAGCTTATTTATTTACTCATTTATTATTATTAATCGCTCTGAATTTTCTTTCTCTTTAATATAAATCAAGCATTGACAGTCGAACTTTGAAACAGTTTCTATAATTTTATTCCTTTTCGAGTAACTTAACCGCTCTGAATTTTCTTTCTTTATAATATAAGTCAGGCATTGATAGCCAAGCTTTCAATAGTTTTGTTCTAATTTTATTATTTTTATTGATTTATCGAGTCATTTGATTTAATTATTGTGGCCGTTCATTGCTACATATTATTATTGCTACATTTAATATCAGTGCAGCTATAGCGCACGCATACCTAGTTATAAGTAGCTTAGTTAACGTCAAAGTGATCACTTCGGTTTGTAGTGTTTAGTGCATTTAGTTGTAAGGCATACAGTACCGTTAACAACAGAATTGGTCTCCGTACAATCTCCGTATTGTACTCTGTTTATTTTATCAATTACTTCAATAGTCATTTGGCATTCTTTTGTCTTTAACTAACATTTGCATTTAACCTTTTTACTCCAGATAAATTGTTGCTGTGTTTTCAAAAAAAAAAGAACTTAGTAGCAAATATATTGTTCCTTAAATTTTTAGATTGTGTTTTCTTGATAAGTTCAGTTAATTGATTAATTATTTGATTGATTTGATCACGTTTTTTTGTTGGTTTAAAATTAAGTACCGGTTGATTTAATGAGCTGACCTAGCCACCCTGCACAACACCAGCAGAGCTTTTTCCGTTTGGTTGGCTAGAACGGGTGGCGCTCAAACGACCCCACTACAGGGGCCGGGCATTTGCAATACAACTCTCCGGGGCTAGGTTCCTTTTTAATTAATTGAAAAAAAATCTTTACTTTCATCTTAAATTCAATCAGAATAACGTGTTGCACATCTTCCACTCCCATCTGTTCTAAGCCACCTGATACCATCTATTACCGGCAATCTGTCTGAGGTCGTCTATCCATCGCAAGGTGGGTCTACCGACACTCCTTTTCGTTTCCCTGCATGATGGTGTCCATCTCCCATCCTTCTGTCTTGCGATGTGACCCGGCCATTACCATTTCAGCTCCGCAATTCTTTCCACTATGTCCTTAACGCCCGTTCTTCTGCGAATCTCTTAATTCCTAATTTTATCTCTGAGAGATATTCCAAGCATCGACCTCTCCATTCTTCTTTGCATTACTCGTAGATTTTCCGCATTAACTTGTGTTAGAGCAACTGTCTCAAGTCCATAGGTAGATACTGGCAGGATACATGTATCATACACTTTTTGTTTTAAATTGATGGGAATTGTGTTATCTCTCAGTATATGTAACATTTTCCAAATGCCGCCCAAGAGAATTGGACGCGTCTCTAAATATTATAACGTTTTTTGACTAATCTCCAATCATGAAAGTTAAAAACAAAGTTTAAAATATTTTCTTTTAAACGCTCAAATCGTTGCCCGCCGCATAACATAGCTCCGAACATTAACAGTCTATTGATGTGTAAACATCTTACGCGGCGGTATGAGGGTGAATCTCGGGAAAATGGGCGGAAGTGTGAAAACGGATGTGACATCATAACCATGCGCAGTCTACTTCAGCCAGAATATAGGCAACCAATTCCGAATAAGTGGGTGCCTATATTCAGGCGTCACGCGGCCTAAGATGGCATTAGATTTTCATGTCGATGATGTCCATAAAGGATATGTTAACAGTATCTCGAGTACTAGCAGACTCGCTCAATTTTTTTTTGTTAATGTTCTGTGGCTGTAGTATGCCTAGAAATGTTTGCTTCATACGCGTCATGTACCACGCTCCTCACCCGCTGAGTTGCACAAGACGGAGCTTTAAAACAGCAAATGTTAGTAGTCGTATGAGGCGCATAAACATAAATTTGTGTTTGCATGGGTACTATTTTTAGCAGTAGCTTGCATGTTGCCTTTGTTTTTGCACAAGGACTTTTTATGTAAATCTTTCTTTAAAAAACATGAAAAACAAGCCAGAAATGATTGATAAATAAATGGTTCCATTGTTTTATGGTGCATTATAAAATTTAAGTCCCAACAATCAAAATAAAGAACAGGTAGGTACTACAATCCTTTGTTTCGTTGTATTAGGGGTAGATGCCTATTTGAAACTTGGCAACGTTTTATTGTCAACTTCCTCATCTCGTCTCTTTTCTCTTTTCTTCTTGAAGGGTCAAGTGTCGTGTCAGGTGTCAGGTCGTCAGATACTTATTCCTAATTAAAATTAGATCACGTCGATCATGACCGTTACGATTGAATTGGCGCGTGCCTATCAGTGGGTGGTTGGTTTGTTTTTATTTGTGATTTTAGATTTTCGAGGCGGATTTTCCGGTTTAAAAGTAATAATTAATACTATTGTTTTGTATGGTTGTGTTGTTAATAAGGAGCTAAGGTAAGTCAAGGGCCCTTACAACAAGGTACGGTGATTTGTGTTTTATTTTAATGATGCAGTATTGCCATAACCGAGGTCTTATCTATTACCATGGTTTTGTTTATTATTGTGGGTTTTGCGGTTTTGCTTTCTTGTGCCTACCTCTAGGTATTGTAGGATAGGTTAAAACTCGGATTGAAATGAATCCCTGTAACGATATTGTTTTGTCTTTGCTTGAATCCCCATTCTCCTGCCGATCTGAAGTGGAAAAGCGGCAAATTTTAGAGAGTCAATCAACGCCAAAATTAACGGCAATTTTTAGCAAAAAAAGGGTGTATAGTCGAGATACTTCACGAGCGTTTCAAACTTCCTGACTGTAGTCGGTCGTGAAAAAGGCTTTATAAAGATTGTTATTGGATAGCCATATACGTAATGAGGAATGGTTAACCCTATTATATTATAATCTTAAGATGAAAGTAAGTAAAACATAAACTAGAATCTCTTCACTACCGAATTTGTTGTCTTCACATACAGATACCTATCAAAGTCATAAATTTGGTAATTTCCGGTCATGAGCAAATCATTTA
>JAEQML010065850.1:0-20531 GCA_016904865.1 Pissodes strobi
AATGATGTATTTTTGTTTCCAAAATTCGAATCTATATAAAAAACTACTTAAGTATGTGTATGTAGTATTATTTAAAATTGTTTCCAGGTTTACGGAGCTATTAGAAATTTAAGATATTAGAATAAAAAAACACTTACAACTTAACCACAGCTTTTTCAACGTCTATTATGTTTGAGAAGATGTTCAAAATGCCTTCCTTGAACTTCTAAACATTGTAGCACTCTTCGCTTGAATGAATTTCGCACCCGTTCTAACATTTCAGGTGTCACTAATAAGCAGGCAGAACGGATTCGGTGTTTCATGTCATCTAAAGTTGTAGGTGCGGTTGCCATTACTTTTTCTTTTATAAAACCCCACAAAAAGAAATCAAGGGGTGTTAAATCCGGGGACCGAGCAGGCCAGTTGATCGAGCCGGATCGACCAATCCGCCTGTTTTCAAATATTTGATCTAAATAATTTCGGGCCTGAATTGCATAATGGGGTGGAGCCTCATCCTGCTGAAACCACGTGTCAAGATTTATGTCCATCGGGTTCAATAATTGGCGTAATTGGTTTCTTAAAAAATGTGTGTACATTTCTCTATTTAAATGTCCTTCAAAAAAATGCGGACCAATAATTCTATCCCCAATAATGCCACACCACATATTAACTGACCAGGGATGTTGATTTGGTCGAGTTCGCATCCAGTGTGGATTTTCCTGCGCCCAATAGTGCATATTGTGCCTGTTTGCCTTTAGAAAAGGAACCAAACAAAAATTAAAAATTAAACCTGTGCTAATGAGAAATAGCTTAATGTTACCTGCCCACAATTATGGAAACTGGCTTCGTCTGAAAAAATAATATTCTTCAAGTACCTGTTATTTCCTTGCATTTGTCTTGTTACCCAACGACAAAAGATGACGCGATTTTCAAAGTCTTGCCCGTACAGCTCTTGGTGAAGCGTAATGTGATATGGATGAAACTTGTACAAGTGCAATATGGTCATAACTGATTTTTTATTCATTCCAGCATCGAAAGCAAGCCGCCTGGAATTTACATGAGGGTCAATAGCTACCACTCCTAAAACACCAACTGCCCTGTCTTCGTTCGTTTGGGTTCTTCTTCGAACACGTGGTTTCGCCTTCAAATTGCCAGTAGTACGACTTCTGGTTTCCAGCCTTTTGAAGGCCATGTGAGACTTCGGGTTATTAGCAAACCTCTCTGCCCACACTAGTGCAGCTTGTCTGTAATTTTTTCTGCACTCTCCCAAAATGAACAACATATCCACTTGAACATTAAAATTCGCTTCCATGTTTTAAGCAATAAACATAAATTATTAATACAACGTCAAAATTCTTAAATGACATGTAAAAACTAGCATTTCTATGGAAACGCGTTTTGAAGGAAGGGGCGATCTTAATTGATAAGATTTTTTTCTAATTCAAACAAATTTTGGTTCATCATAATTTCGTAAAGAGGGAAACAATTTTCTGCCTGCTTATTAGTGACACCAGAAATGTTAGAACGGGTGCGAAATTCATTCAAGCGAAGAGTGCGAAAGTGTTTAGAAGTTCAAGGAAGGCATTTTGAACATATTCTCAAACATAATAGACGTTGAAAAAACTGTGGTTAAGTTGTAAGTGTTTTTTTATTCTAATATCTTAAATTTCTAATAGCTCCGTAAACATAGAAACAATTTTAAATAAAATGCACATACTTACATAGATTTTTATGTAGATTCGAATTTTGGAAACAAAAATACATCATCCCATTTGAAATGTCAAAGTTACCCCCCACCCCTCAAAATCAAGAAAGGGGTAAAAATGTAAAAAATGGGGTAAAATATGTCCCCCTACATCACTATGACGTCATCAAAATTTCATGAAAATTTTCCTAACCGTTTTCCCGGTATAGCATTGTAACACTTTAAAAATCTCACCCTGTATATATATATATATATGTATATATATAAATAATATCTCCTTTTCAACCCCCAACGCTAGGTTAATTAACCAGCTATAGGGGAAAATATTTCAATTGCCAAAAATCAGGAAGTTGCATGTTTATCCTTTATTGGCTCTATTAATTGCCTGTATGAGTCTAAAGCTCAACTCTATTAATACTAAAACATCATTATTAAGAGTCACGCAAATCACTGTGATTACATGGCTATTAAAATTGCAGAGGGCAATAGAGCGTTTGTGTATAGGTATCGATCTTTTGGTCTGAACTTAAAAATATTCGCTTTGGTTTTTAAGTAGTTATATCGTTTTTGTTTTAGAAATAGATAGTTTGAGCTTATTTAAGAATATCTATTGAAATACGTAGTGATGTAAGTTTTCGTACAAAAATATTTTTGTGAATAAGATTTCACGAAGTATCTCAACAAAATTTGAAAATTTTTGACATTTGAAAAGCTAAAAATACTGCTTATCCCTAATAAAGCAAATTTTTTACAAAAAAAAAGAAAAGAAATATATTTGACTAATTTAACATATTATAACTTAAACTTTCTACTTAATTAAATTATATGACAGGTTTACTTAGGCTCAGACAAAGACACGTAAAAATAGACAGACATATATTGTTTACTAAATATGAAGACGCAACATCGCGCCCCCTCTTCCTTTCCCTTTTATAAAATAGTACGCAAGCCGTACTATTCTTTACCGCTACTGCAGCGCTGTTGCCGATGACAGCTAAGAGTATGTCTATCGTGGAAAATCGGCAGCCTGTTTTTAATAACGTGAGAAAAAGTTATATTTATTAGAAAAGTTACATTTATGTCAAAATATAAATTTGTTGCTTTAAAGATTACCGCGTAGATTATAATGCATACATTTAAAATACAAAGCTTGAATCGAAATGGAAACACAAAAAAAAACGAAGTGTTATACTTATATTCCGCTAGAAACTTTATATAAACTGCTCCCTATGTCACTACTTCACCACTTCACATTGTTCACGAAATCAGCGGTACTCCCTCTTGCCGCACTCGTCCACAAGGAACTGGCTGCAATGTACATGGAAACAGAGTATCCATTAATTTCAACCCAAATATTACATTCCATGCATGAGTAAATAAACTCATACTCGTACTCTGCGAAAATTTTTTTAGAAAAGTATGTACCTATTTTGACTATTTCTGTTTGGCCATTACATGTTTAAAGTGTCAGTGAGTTAATAGAATACAATAGAACAATAATGCTATCAAAATTATTTAACAGAATTTTTCATATAATAAGAGGAACCTATTTCAAGTTGATTTACGAAAAAAATGCCGAATATTAATTTTCTTTCATAATATTAATATTTCAATCTGGATCTATTTTTCGACGCGTAGCAAAAAATCGAGCATGCACATTTTCTATTGATCGTATTCGCGTAGATATACAGTCACTTGATCAGCGGGATGGCGTGACTGACATTCCACCGTCAGTTTGTCAACATTTTCTGTTCTGTGATTTCGCTTCATTTCGTTTTGTTTGTTTGTGTATTGCCAATTGCAATACGATGACGATCATTTTTTTGAAGAAACGTGCATCGATGGTCACTGCAAACAATACAATACAATATAATCTTTATTTTCAACATTCGATTTCATTTACATGGGACCTAGCAATTAGATTGCGATTTATGTGTTTCAGCAACTACTAAAACAGAGTTTTATCCACAATACCGAAACAGAATTTTTGCACTCGACGCGCGTTTCGCTAACCATGCTAACATCATCAGGAGATGATTAAAACTAAAATTAAAATCTACCTTACTCTCTTTTATACTGCTGTTTGCTTAATCAAGCGGAACTAAAAAGAACCAATCCTGGAATCCCACTAGTCACGCTTGATCAACCAATACAATGGACTATATGGAATAGGCCCTCTATCTCTATTTAAACTATTCTTATATTTAATAATTTCCATACTTTCATATGCGTCTAATAATCTCCTATCAGTTATATTATGAATTAATTTTAAATTTTTAATTTTTATTCTATGATTATTATCAAAAGCATGCTCGGCAACACTTGATTTTTCTGTTCTACCGTACTTTAAATGAGCTATGTGTTCTTTGAATCTCGTTTGTATGGATCTTCTAGTTTGCCCAACATATTTTTGGTTACAATCCATACATCCAATTTCATATATTGGATGTATGGATTGTAACCATACCATAATATAAGGAAATTATTAAATGTAAGAATAGTTTAAATAGAGTTAGAGGGCTTATTCCTTATAGTCCATTGTATTGGTTGATCAAGCGTGACTAGTGAGATTCCAGGATTGGTTCCTTTTAGTTCCGCTTGATTAAGCAAACAGTAGTATAAAAGAGAGTTAGGTAGATTTTAATTTTACTTTTAATCATCTTCTGATGATGCTAACAGCGAAACGCGCGTCGAGTGCAAAAATTCTGTTTCGGTTTTAGTGCATGTTGCCGAAGGTTCTAAACCCCAACGTAGGCGTTTCAGCAAGTTTCACCTTCGCACTGCGTTACCGGCTATCGGCTTACTCGCTTCTACTCATATAGCTCACGGCTGATGACCTGCCTATTCTAACTTAAACTAAAACCCTATGTACCAGTACATGATGACACAAATTTACTTCTATGGGCCTCTTACCCTTCAAGCATTGTGAAATGTTCGTAACCTGTAAAGGCTGCTGTGGAGTGTGTGCTTATTATGCAGTTTTTCGAAAGGTGCGGACTGAAGCAGAGGGAAATCTATGCGAAAAAAACTCTTTCTCGTTTCTTTGGTTAACTAGCTTAATACTTTTGGAGGCACATCACTGTGCCCTTTTGTGCAGGACAGATGGAACTGCGTGTCAGGCAACGGCCTGTTCAGTCATGCTCAAATTAAATGAGCTCTGCCAGAAAACGCGGTCCAGTAAAGGAGTCAGAGGCAGTTGAGGCTGAGTCTATAGATATTCTCTATTTAGATGGCCGAGGTGATTGATTTGTCAGTGTGATTTATGTTACACATTTACAGTGAGATAATTACGTTACTAAAATATACAAATATCTTGTGTACAGATTTTGTTACGTACAAATACCTAGATCAACTATCTAGCTATCTATCTTGAGCTATGGTCACTGCCATAAATTAATAAAACTCGTCTTGAGACAATACTTCAAGATAAGAGTTCTTCATGGGGCAACCCAAAGAATCCAGGCATTGCGTCAAAACAGAATGCGAAGTATGATCACTAAATTAATTTTATTTTATATCGAATGAAATTTCTTTTTCCTTTGTTTCTTTATATAATTAGTATTATTCCCAAGTAGACCGGCACGGCGCGCGCGGCTAACGACACCCCATAACCAATCTGTAATCAATCCTCTAATCAATTATCAATTAAACATAAATTGGTTTTTCCCCGTACTGTATTTTATAATTTTTTTTAGTTATGTGCATATTGTCACGAATTGTTTTTTTCCGCCTTGGTTAGCGTGCAGGAATGTAGCTCAGATTCGGGATCGATCTACGTCAGGTGAGAAGTGACGATAAAGAAAGCACTTCAGTTAAAGACAATAACAACGTCTATTATTGGTCAAAGACTTAATGAGAAAACGCTAACAATGTCTATTGGTCAGAAACTTCATAAGATTATAATATACTCGATTACTAAGACGCGCATGCTATCTCGATTGAGGTATATTTATGAATTGTTTATAGGTCTTTGTTCACTCTTTTATAAATATTTCTTAAGAGTTTGTGTTGTGTTTCTTTCATAGTCAGTTTTCACTTAATGCTTCACTTAAAGTTTGCACTTGAACTATTGACTTCTACTTTGAAAAATATCTTTCTCAGAACTTTAACAAATCTCTCGTAGATTCGACTTGTACTACTGTGGATAGGTAACCTCCTATTTCAAGAACATATGCCCGAGCGACACTCAGATTAGGATAAGGACTTATGATGGGGTAGAACCCAAAGCGTACAATGTGTACTGCTCAGGAGCGGTCTTTTAGGTGAGACATAAAGGCTGCCGAACTGATGGTTCGCTGGCGTATTTATATCATAAAATGTTGCATGTTTAAGGGTCATAATCGCTCATGATGACTCTTCATGTTGTTTATAATTTGGATTTAATGTTTACATAGTGTTTATTTAGCAGCTTATGCATTTTAGTAGTTCACACGTGCCCTCACCCACTAAACGTTGTTCCCCAACGGTAACGACCCCCTTTCTTTTAAAATGAAAAGCCCTAATTCGAGAAAACATGTCGCATTTTACATCATCTTACTTATATCTATTTAACACATAATGTCCTCAGTGGTTTTGTTACTTTCTGGATCCAGGCTGATCCTTTGTAACTCCCTCTAGCCTCCACTGCAGTCTATGTCTTAGCATTGTTTGAGGGCATCACGGCAGAGTCTGCTAAAGAGACTAGTACGGACATCCATTGGTAATTGGTATGTATATACATGCAACAAAAAAAAAACATATTTTTATAAATTATTATTGTCTTAATAATAATACAACTCGAATTATAGATTTTCGGAACAACATAGTTTGTATATTATTAGCATAGTTCCTTAATTCATATTGCTATATCCATAATATAAAAGTGTATCAAACTTATTTATGTATAAAGACGGTCCTGTCTTCTAATAGTTTAACTATATTACACATATTGAAGTTGCCTCAACCTACTTTTACATTTAAAAATGTTGATTAGTATCCTATAAATTGAATCATTTTGATTAGTTTAACTGTACATCTAACATTTTATCACTTAAATACTGTTCTGTCTATGCAAATAATACTTAATATTTTTAATATTAATGGCATTTTATCTGACTCAGTTTTACCTATAAAAAATTTGCTGACTTTGTAGCACATCATCTTATTCGACTTAGTTACACTAGCTGACCTACTTCAACAAGCTGACTTTGTTTATAGAAATTAAATATCTTTACAAAATTCCATATCATATTATGCGTCTAAGAATCTTGTTATTTGTTTGTATTATTGCTTTGCAATGTCATCTGGTTTTCTTTTAATTAAATATGATTATTCCTGGTTCGAATAATTGCTAGTTTCAAATCTCGTAAGATGCGCCCAACTTATGAAAGTTAATCTTTGAATTATCATTAATCATAATTAACATTATACTTGATGTAAATTAACCAAGGTTTTACTTAATAAAAGAAAACTATATGTTACTCTGCAGCTGTTCCTCTCTGTTTCGTTTTGTGGATGCTATATATCGCGTCCGGCTGTCCTTTGGCTGGCTGGTTAGTTATCGGTCAGCTTTCCCTCTGGTAGTAGTTGTTCCTGGTGGATTTTCCTGAACTGTTGGACTGGTTATTGGCAGATGGTTCTCCTGGCTGATTGGTCCCTGGATCCCATGGTTGTTTGCGTTGTTTCGCGGATTGCTTGTTTACTCGAAGCCTTGCGGATGGTGTTCGTGTCATGATGATTGCAGTAAATTTTCGCTTTGCGCAGCCCTCTATCTGTGGACGTGGTGGGCTCCTTATCCCTGTGTGGCAGGGGTTTCGCTTTCTTCTTGGTGCATTGCCATTAACTAAACAGTACAACAAATTATAAGTATCGTGACTATTGAGTATGTGGTTATACTTGTACTGTGAAATGTGCCCATTTTGGTCGACTTGTGCTACTGTCGCCTGCAGATTGCACATTGACCTGTAATATGATATAGGCACGAGATTTTGACTATATTTTACACTTAATAATTTAAATGACTATGAGCTGGCTCGATTTGACCTGGATTAGATTGTAAGGTTAGTTATTTTTCAATAATCTACTTTACTTTGGGATATTACAATTTCATAAACTTCTTTATCTTCTAGACATCTATACTCGAGGGACCGTTGAACTTCTACCAATGCTTGACTGAGTCCTTTTTATGCTGGATTAATTTCTGACTACTCTCGGATTACTGTCCATGCAGCATGTACTCAAGGTAAAGTTCGGTAAAGATATACGTACATTATTTACAATTAGTTACTTTTTTTTTATTACGCATGTATCACAATCAACGATAATCGCACGCTGCAGCGTGCTTAAAATGATGTTTATGATACGCCTACTTATATATAAGTTGCTATAGAAACAGATGATCATGTCAAATGTGACACATTAATATATTCGTTAATATATCCCTTAAGTTTAATATTTAAAATATTTTTGAGATTATGATGCATTCGTAATAAAAAATAGCGTATGATATACGTGTATACGAGGCCTTTAAAGCCCTTGCGACTTAAAATATGTCGCGCGTGCTTTAAAGGCCCTCTTATACACTTATATCATAATGTACTATTATACACTTCTCTTCATGATATATTGACATATTTCCCCCTACTTATTATTTTCCCTATATTAACTTCCCATATTTTAAGTGTTTACTTACTTAAGATGCACTTTGTTCTATGTATCTATGCTAATGAGTTCTTGACTAGCTATTTCATTATTTCCTTATCTTATGTATGCTTCTCCTTATTACATAAACATCTTTTGCTTATATATTTCTTCAGTGTTTTACCTTATGTATGCTTCTCACTTTACATATACAACTTTTTGCTTATCATTTCACCTGGGAACAACGCCCTTTCTTATTCTCTTAGCTTTTATGGTACCAACGTTTTTTGCTTTGATTTCTTCTTCAATGTGTCTCGTCTGTATTTTTGGTCTATATACTTTTAGGCTTTTCGGCTCCTAAATTATATACTTGACTTACACAATAGTCTTCATTACTTAGGCCCGTATAATTTAATACTTTACATAAACCCTTCTTGTTTATATAACATCTCACTTGGAAACTGCGCCCTTCTTAAGATTCTATGGTACCAAAATGTTTGCTTAGACTTCCTTGAAGAATTTATCATCAGTCAGCCATTTCAGTCCATGCTCAAGCTTTCCGAAGCCTAAATTCTTTATTTTGACTTTCCCATATAAATAATCCGAAAACACTTTCCTTTGTAATTTTTCCTTGTATACGCAGTTATTATTTTCTGTATCTACTCTCGATACACAGTTTCAATGGCACCTCAATTTTTATGCTTTTCTCGTTAACGATAACCATGCAACTGGTCCATTTACTTCTGCTTTACAATATATCTTCACACCTGCTTCATCTATTTATTTTGCATACATAGTTTACCAGTTTTCTCACTAATATTTAGCCTCCTATAGTTTAACCCCTAACACGACTTATTCTAGATTCAATTGTCTTCATAAATTCTTCTATGTTCTATATATATTGTCTATTTTTATATATACAGTTCATTAACTTCCTAAGTGTTTTTGTATATGTATTTGTCTCTTAACACTCAGATTTATACTACAACTAATTATATCCGATTGTTTACTTTTGAAACTCTGTCGCTTACCTAATATTTGTATTTGTCTTAGTTTCTTCTTAGTTTGTCTTACTTTCTTATTTTACTTGTGTACTTGTTCCATATATATTTATATTTTCCCTATCCTCGTCATCTTCACTAGTTTCTTCTGGTTCCTGCTCCATTGCTGTCTTTAGTTTTTGCTATACAAATCTGTTGTATTGCTCAATCTTAATCTCTTACTGACCCACGATGTTTTTTAGCCGTATTTAATTTATTATCTTTTTCCTTGCAGATACGGACCTGGCCCCGGTCGTACCATATGCAGCTTGACCATGTGGTTTTTAATCTTCCTGACGCTGACCTCCCTCAACTAGCAGTCAACTTAAGCATGCGTTCACTGTTCCTAGATGGAGGCACTTGGATGTGTCACTTCAATGAACTTGTTGCCTTTAGCGTCTGCTGTTAGGTGACGACTTGTATTCTGCGACGATTAAAATAATTCGCGATTTTATTTTAATGTTTATTGAAATTTTTAAATTATGTTAGTGTTAATGGGTATATCGACCGACATAGACTGTTATATTGACCAGTTGTTAAGTTTAATTGGCGAATGATTACAGGCGCGTGATTAGATTTTTTAAATTATAATTTAATTGTTTTTTGACGTAGATAATAGCACCTCCGCCATTCTGTCGCGATACGGTTTGAAACAATGATACTGTTTATTGAGATAAGACTTATTAACAGTTTCAAAAGATCTTGCAATTTTTCAAAGAAGTGAAAATTTTTGATATTGAAACTATTCACACTTAACGGCCTATTAACATAATGTGAAAGTGAAATGCGTATAGTACTTTCCATTACTATTCAATTTAATGTTTTAAGAAAACCTTAGTAATGAATTATTATATATTATTATATATATTACTAAATTTCGAGCTCAATATTTATTTTATTATGTTCAGAATAAAGTTTTAGGTATATCTTTTGCCATGCACATATTCATGTTATCATGCATAGAGCTTCTCAGTTTCGCTGATAAAGTTATTTATTAGCTTCAAAGGCCGCTTTATTATTTACGAACAGGGGTCCTATCTTTAAAGTGATTTAGGACTCACAATATGCTAGGAATTTTTCCTGTTTAGATAATAAAGTGTGTAGATTTTTCCCGTCTTCGCAATAAAGTCTATTACTTTACGATATTATGTTAGCTAGTATGGATTATTAAAATATATAAATAACAAAGAAATTATATTGCTTGGATGAGCAGTAATCCTACTTAAATAATATAGCTTCAAGTATCAACTATATATCTTTCATAATTTTTTTATACATGTTTTTAAGAACACTATGTGTGAATGCAGTTTAATTGTTAACAACGCTATGTCTAAATGGCGAAAATTATCCTGCTTGGGTAAGCAATAATAGAATTTTAACAATAAAGAAGGAACATGTTTGTGTTATAGATAACGGTATGCTAAAGGTAAAAAACACAGACAGGCAACAATATAAAAGTATGACAACGGTATGTGAAGTAAATCAGTGAAACCGTCACTTTTTACTGCTCAGATTTTAACTTTGTATCTAAAAAAACTTAAGTTGTAATAGAAGCTAGTTCTCGGTAGTCAGTTGACTAGTTCTCAATGCGAATCTAACATTCTTTCTACTTGAAATTCACTCTCGCTTAAAAATCTAATTTAGTTGTTTGTTATTTTGTTTCGTGAGTTGATCGGCGACAGAGTGAGTTCGTAGAGAGTCTCAAGTAGCCGGTAGAAATGAGATTGCGAGCTCAGAAAAGCAACCTCCGTCGTTGACAGATATGGTTATAACAGAACATCCGTCTAGTTATAAAGGTTTATGGGATAAAAATTATTGTAATAGATCATCCGTCTAATTACATTTTGTTTATGATTGGAATACATGAATTATAAATAGCTCATTCGTCTAGTTACAAATTGATTGTGGTGATATGGTGAAATTGAATCGAGAGGAACTAGTCTTCTTCACAGACATAGTCTTGTAAGTAGGAAGGAGGTTTTCGTTGTCGAAGAGGATAATGCCTTAATTGATTCTTGTCATAATTTGAGGTTGATATATAGGTTGGTTCAGCTGTAGACAGAGTTTCTTCACAGTCAAGGAATACAAGGAAGTTTTCAATTTCCCTGTCCTGGAGAGATAATTCTAAATTATGGCTCTGACTATTTACTTTTTTCATATTTTCGTTGAAGAGTATAGTGCTTTGTACTTCAGAACCTTCTTCTTCTTGATGTTCAAGACGCTCAAATAATCTGTCGTAGTCATTTTGTTCATCGTCTTCTCAAGGATTCTGATCTTCATTGAAATGTTGGTTTTCATTGGGGTTCCGGTCTTCATCGAAAGATTCGCCTTCTTCATTAGGATTCAGGTCTTCATTGCAATGTTCATTTTCATCATTAGGGTTCTGGTCTTCATCCAAAGATTCGTCCGACTCAGTATCTGAACAGTAGTTTTAACAAAACTTAACGGTTCTTTTTCTGAAAGCGGACGCAGATCATCAATATGCACTTTAATCTCTGCATCGCCTCTTTTTATTATGTACACACTGTCAGTTAGTTTTGTAACTATTTCATAAGGGCCTTCCCATGACAAGCCAAGTACTTCATCTCTGAAACATCTCTGAATTACCCTGTCACCCGCTTTAAAACTTTGGGGTTCTTTCATGGCTTCGGTATATTTTTTCTGATATTCTTTCTGCTTTTTTTCTAATTTTTTCTAGCCGTTGTTCTCTGATATGACCATGGTTGAGTATGGGAACTTTGAAATTTGGATGATTACGGTCTCCTGGAGTCGAAAGAGAGTAGCCAAGAATACTCTCTACTGGGGATTGCCCGGTTGCAGCATTTGTTCTATTCCTTAAACAAGGAAGATCGCGGGGCACATATTTGTCCCAGTGCTCGATATTTTTGTTAGCTAAAAATGCTTTTAAAGTTTTTTTCAATTCTTGATTTCTACGTTCGACTGGGTTTGCTCTTTGATGATATACTGCAGACGTAAAATGATTTATTTTGTGAAGATTGCAATATTTTTGAAAAACACTTGAACAAAATTGTGGCCCGTTGTCTGAAATTATTTCTACGGGGTACCCTAACCTAGGACAAACCTCTGCGTCCAGAAATTTGGTAATTTCGTTTGCTGTAGCCGAATGAACCACTTTTGCCTCAAGCCATCGAGTAAAAATATCTTCCACGACAATTATAAAACGATTTCCAGTGACAGATTGAGGGTAAGGACCAAGAACATCGATACTGAAAATTTCACCCGGATTATTTGAAATATGAGCCCTTAACGCTGCGTGTGTTTGTAAATTCCGACCTTTAACAAGCTTACATATCAAGCAATTTTTTACATACTTCGAAACATCTTTTCTGATTTCCGGCCAATAATAAACTCTTGAAATTGCGTTAAAAGTTTCATCTCTTCCAGGATGACCACCAAAAAGAGAATCGTGATAAGAATAAAGAACGCGGTCAATGACATTATATGGCAGGATCAACTGGTTTGAACAAAAGGTAATTTTTTATAATATAAAAATTAAAAAACTGTTGTTCAGAATCAGATTCCGTTCCGTTTTGTTCTATATATTTCCAGATACTTATATCTTGCTGTATTCTTTGTGAATTTATTTGAGCTTTAGAAAATTCTTGGTAAAGAGAATCGTCAATAATTGGAGAAATCAGTTTTACTTCAAGAACATCTGAGTCTATACTATTGTTAATATTTTTTGATTGAGTTATGTTAACATATGAGGTTTCATTATCTGAAGGAAACAATCTAGTTAAATCTGTCACCTCTTCAGAAATCGTCTCATTCGTATTATAAGATCCTTTACACAAATAGTGCACTATATAAAAATCGGCCCCTCCTATTGGTCGAGCCCACGATCTCGCTTCGCTCGCTACGGGTGCTCAAGAAAAGGAAACTATGAAACTAACCAGGTGCTAACCCAAACTAACCCAAGACATACCCAAAATAAAAAAAAAACTGTTTAGAAACATAATCTTAAAAAATAAATAAAAAGAAGCAACGGGGGTTTGAATCCGGGCCGTCCAGGTCAGACCCAAAACTATCTAAACTTCTACACCACGAGTGCTCTGCTCTTGACAGAAATTGATTGCATCACGATATCACGAAGACATATTGTAAGACAAGATGGATCGACCAATAGGAGAGGTCGATTTTTACATAGTGCACTATTTGTCTAAAGGATCATAAAATGAGGGGCGTTATAAGATCCTTTACACAAATAGTGCACTATATAAAAATGGGCCTTTCCCATTGATCGATCCGCATGGCCCTCCGCTCGCTTCGCTCGCTACTGGGGCTCAAGAAAAGGAAACTAACCATGTGCTAACCCAATCTAACCCAAGACATACCAAAATCAAGAAAAAAAGCTGTTTAGAAACTTAACCTTTAAAAAAAATAAAAAAAGCAACGGGGTTCGAACCCGCATTTTCCAGGTGAGACCCAACGATCTAAACCTCTACACCATAAGAGCTCTCGATATAAATCGATTGCATCACGCAGACATCTCGTAATACGAGATGGATCGACCAATAGGAGAGGTCGATTTTTACATAGTGCACTATTTGTGTAAAGGATCTTTAAATGCGTCTCATTCCTTGAATTTCTGGAAGGAAAGTCAGGCAATTCGTTTAATTTTACTGGACAATGTTCGATATCAAATGAAAATTCGGCCAAAAGCAGCGACCAGCGTGTAAGTTTTGCTCTTGCATCAGAATTTGTATTCAACCATAAAAGAGCACGATTATCTGTGATTAATTTAATTTTTCTATCTTCGAGATATATTCGATATTTTTTTATAGCCCATACTACACAAAGGCATTCTTATTCATTTATATGATATTTTCGCTCTGTATAATTGAGCCTGGCATTAGCGCACGATATGATATGTTTCTCACCGTTACGGCCTTCCTGAAATAACACTGTCCCCATGCCGACCTCACTAGCATCAGTTTGTAAGCAAAATGGTAATTCAAAATTTGGCCTATGCAACTGCAAAGGTTGAGAAATTGCGTCTTTGACTTTTTCGAATGCCAATTGCTCTATTTGACCCCCTTTCCAGTTAGACTTTGTTGAAAGTAAGTCCGTCAAGGGGACAGTGATTTCTGCCAAATGAGAAACATATTCCCTCAACCATTTTACCGTTCCTAAGAAAGACTGCAACTCCTTCTTATTACGCGGCGGAGCAAAATTATGAATTTCTTGCAAATGAAATGTTTATGGTGTGTTTATTTGGCCATTAATAGTATGTCCCAAGAAATCCAAATGGTTTGTGGCAATTTTACACTTTGACCCTGAACATTGTGAGTGATGTACACTTAATCTTTCTAGAATCATTCTCAAGTGCTTTTTATGTTCTGAATGATTTTTTGAAAATATAATGATATCGTCCAAATATACCACCGCAAATTTGTGCAAAAATCCAGTTAAAACTTCCTGAGACATAAGCTTTTGGAAACTACTGGGAGCATTCTTTAGCCCAAACGGCATTACCGTGAATTGATAATGCTGTCCATCTGAAGTTGAAAATACAGTCAATGGTTTTGTTTCATTTGAAAGGCCAACCTGCCAATACCCACTGCGCAAGTCTAAAGATGTAAAAACTGTTACAGTACCAATCTCTTTTAATGCTTCATGAATTTTAGGAAGTCTGACATATTCGTCTTCCGTAATATCATTTAATCGTCTATAATCCACACAGAATCTGGGTTTTTTTTCCGACTCTCTCTATAATAACAGGTGAACTCGAATGTGAAGAGACTGACGGTTCGATGATGCCTGCGGCAGCATCTCACCGATTTGTGCATTCATTATTCTTTTCTTGTGATTACTCATAGGATACGGTTTAACTTTTACAATTGAATTTGATTTTAAACGAATTTCATGCTGAGTAGATCAAGTGATTGGACGTTTTAAAGAGTCATCAAAAAGGTATGAAAATTCTGATATAATATCATGATATTCATTTTTTAAGTCTGCATCCAAATGATTTAATGGCAATTCTAAAACTTGAGAAGACTTATTATCAATGTTGGAACTAAAATACGCTGTACGCCTTAATTTATTTCCAAAATGAACACAATGCCTGTTCATGTCCAGGACAACTTGCTGCTCGGAAAACCATGAATAACCCAGAATACAATCATCTGATAAATTAGGAACAACCAAGAATTCTGACTCCATTTTGACCTCAAGAATAGAGTATTTAACCTTCACAAACCCATGGGTATCAATGACAATAGAACCACAACCAAAATTAATATTTTTTTATGACAGGAGGCAGGGTTTTGAAAAATGTTGTAGATACTAAATTTATTGAAGCTCCTGTGTCAATAAGGGCTTTGATTTCAAAATTATTTAAAGTAATTTGAATTTTTGGTGAATTTGAATTCGAAGGAATGTTTATAGATTGCAAATCTATTATCGATGCTGAGAAGGTGCAGGTGGTCGACCTTCCCTGTTGTAGTTTTCCGAATTTGGATCTTGTGGCCTTCTATCGTTCATTCTAGAATAATAATTTCTTTGTGTAGGCTCTGTATACTGAATATGGTTGTCGGTATTCTGTATAGTTGACTGATTTCTTGGATTTTTGAGACATTGGCTGTGAAAATGCCATCCATTACAATATCTGCAGGCACTCGGCGGATTTGATAATGATATATTGGAATTCGGCTGTGCTAGTTGAGTGGTGAACGAATGCCTTTGATTTGTTTCATTATGAGCTGATTGATCTTGTAGTCGATTCTGATTAATTAGCCTAAAGGTCAAATCTTTTTCGATAGTGGTAACTATTTGAAACAGTTGCTGAATGTTTTCGAACTTAAGTCCTCTAATTCTTGATCGGATTTCAGGTACAAATTGTTCAATTAGAATACTGATTAACAATGCTTCTGGTGCTTGTAGTAATAAGCGATAGAAAAGACCTTGTTTCCTTGATATAAAAACACTGCATAATTCTGCCGAACTTTGATTTTTACCATATAACTGGGTTGTTAGTTGAGCTATAGCTGCTGTGCTATTGAATCTTTCATTGAAAAGAAATTCAAACAAGATACTGGTATATTACGATACACCTGGAACCATTTAGCTGCTTCATTCTCAGGGCCGGATTTACCACTAGGCACACTAGGCAATTCCCTAGGGGCGCCAAACCCCAAAGGGGCGCCGGTGCTAGCCAGCCTTTTGGCTTTTTAGTTAATTAGTACCTGGGAAAACCGGAAAACAAAAAATAGTATATTATTTTATATGGAGGAAAAGTGATACTTTTCATGGCGCGCTCGTGTTTAACAGCCGAACGGAGTGAGGCTGGTAATAGAGAGCAAGCCATGAAAAGTAACTTTTCCTCCAAATAAAATATGCTGTTTTTTCTTCAAATGTCGACAAATTAATGCAAAAACATCTCTTTTTAATAGTAATAATATCTAATTATTATTAAAGATAAGTGGGTTCGCAAGGCGGCTTAGACCGGTGTCGGTGAATAGGCACATGTTGTTGCTATAGTAATGTAACATAAAGCTGTCAGTGGACACTGTCAACAATAATTATTTTTTTAAGATTGCGTCTCCGATTGCGTTTTAATTCCGTATTCATAAACAGTTATTGAGTAAGTTCGATTAAATAATAACCAATTTGTTCCTAAATTAGTGATTTTTAGAAATGCAGTCACAAATTGAGTGGTAAATACAAATTGTAGTTTAATAAATCTTGAGTTGTTGACGCTTATATTTTGTTGTCTGTTTGTATTGTATCTATGTTGCTATGACAACACTTTTACCTCCGCCGGCGGAAAAGTGAAAAGTAAAGCTCCGGCGGAGAAAAAACGAAACTTCACGACCGCCTACACAGTCCAGTAATGACGGATTTGCTGACGTTTGAAGAAAAAATAACTTTACCTGAATTTATTTTTTTTTTCAATAATAATTAAATAATTATTTCTTATTTTATTTGTATAAAGTATAATCTAATTGCTATTATTTGCTAAAAGCAAAGATAATACGTCAAACTCAAGACGTCAAAATAGCGCATAAAATGTTCACATATTCGCCTTCGCGTACAGATTTGCTAACGCCTAATATAGCAATCCTTATTAGTTAACACATCAACACATCATGTGAGGCGATATCAACTATATCAAAAAATAGCTCTGAAAAACAAAAGCTGAGGCCACGGGGCTACTTAAGGATTTTAATATCATTAGAAATGGGAATTTTAACTGCATCTTGGTCGGACGTGTTGGAAAAATGTCGTCAAGCCAGCAAGTCATACCAAACTGTCGATACACATTTATCTACTGCTATAAAAATCTATGTCATTAATAGGGTATTTTTGATCTATCAGAGATAACTATAGTTTTTATGAAGAGCGGGGAAAGAAGAAAATTACAAAAAAGACCAAGAAAGAAAAAACAAGAACAACACAATTTGGTGAAGGCGGTGGATGGCGTTTGATGGAAATTAGGATTAACGTTTATAATAATAAATAAATAAATAAATAGGCATTTATTTCCAACAGGCTTACCCAATTACAGAAAATACAAATTACAAAATATGGTTTGAATAAAAAATACAAAGTTCCTAGATAAAACAAAAAGAAAGAAAGAACTATGAAAATATATCTTTTATGATTATAATGTATATCAGGAATCTACAACACTACTTATATTATTTTAGCCAATATACTATTTAAAGAGTTTACAAACATATCAGAATCGTTACACATTGTGTTAAATAAATTACATGCATGAAAAACTGGCGCTCTAGTCAACATGTTACTGGCAGGCCTCTCACAATAAAAGGTACGCGCATTAGACCAGGGAATAAGAAATTTTATTTGATTAAATAGCTCGATGCAATCTATTCTGTTACTAAACAATTTATACAAAAATGATACTGTAAGTTTACGCCTTCGCCTTTCTAGGTTAGCTATATTAAATCTGGTTAGTAATATAATATTCTGGACTCCTTGAATCAAGAACTTAAGGATCTAGTCTGAGTATATAACGAAATAGAAAAAAAATGGGGTTTAAAGTAATATAAAAACTATGGATGCTGCAAAGATCCGCGCTAATTCAAAATTATTGTAACATTTATATTTCCATGGTTTAAATGAATCATTCATTGGGTGCGAAGATGTCACGTTTGATGGAAAAAGTGATCTTAGGATTGTCGTTTATAATAATATTCTGGACTCCTTGAATCAAGATTTTAAGCGTCGAGTCTGACTATATAGCAAAAAAAAATAAATTTTGGGTTTTAAAGTAATATAAAAACTATGGATGATGCGAAGATCCGCGCTAATTCAAAATTATTGCAAAATGTATATTCCCATGATTTAGATGAATCATTCATGGAGGAGATCCTCCAATTTAAATATTTTATTAATGAGTTTGACGGTATATATAGATTTTAATAAACACTGCCAATTAAAAATACATCGGGACATTACTAATAAAGTTGATTTCCAAGAAATATAGTTTGCCAAAAAAAAGAGTCGAAAAGGAATATAAAATATTTTTTGTTCAAGTTTATGTTTTTTTTTTAATGAACTATTGCCCATTTGATTTTTTGTTTGTTCTTTTATTTGTTTAAGAGTATTATTATTAGTGTATTTATAATGCACCTATTTTTATGTTACGTTGGCAAGCAATGTTTTGAATAAAAAATATGTGCAATTTTTTTTGCCTTACTATAATCTTAACTTTATTTCCTTTTCTATACCGATAAGAAAATTGTTGGGGGACGCTTGGAAAAAAATGCCTAGGGGCGCTTTTATTGTAAATCCGGCACTGTTCATTCTTCAGAGATTGTGTGGCGACGTCCACTCTGTCTTCATTAGATATATTATTTTGGAGAAAGTATTATTCAAGTTTTGATATAAATAGAGAAGGTTCTTCTGTTTCTAGCCCACGGAAAATTGGACGCGGTTTTAACTTGTTGTTTAAACTATTTGCTATTGTCTGTACTGCTTGAAGAAATGCAGACGCCTGCCATTCTGATGATAAATTTGGTGGCGACGAATTACGCTGGATATAATTAGCTTCCATATTGACTTCAGTCTGAACTGGATTTATTTTTTCTGCCTTGATTAGGTGGTTTGTAGAGTTTTCATTAAAATATTCTTGGCGAAATGGATTTGATGGAGACTGCTTATTACACGAATATTCATCTGAATTTATTCTTAAATTGCTTGGGTTGCTTAAGCTTCTTCTATCTGTTTGTGTTGAAATTTTTTCTGGCTGTCTTTTAAAATTAACTTGAAGTCTGCTGTCACGTGGCGAGGGTCGGTCTGCACTCCCATAAGCCCTGGACGAAGAATATACAGGAGTTTGAAGATTAGAATAGAATATCAAGTCATCCAATGTTTCATAGGAATCAAAAAATTCATCCCTATCACTCTCGTTGTCAGACATTTTTTCGATAATAATTTACAGTTAATTTTTATATTGTATATCATGTATATAATGAGAAGAATAATAATTCCACAGCGAGTTTCACCCGAAATTATGTAATAATTTTTGTGAAACTCCTAACGTAAATATTAATTACCTTGAATAATGATCTATTTTTATCCAGATTCTGAGGAATAACCGATATACTTAATACACATCACCATATATTTTAATTATAATATGCAATTAATTATTTATTGACCACCCTGAAAAGGTAAATACATCTCGAGCAAAGTAGGTTTAACTTTTAGTTTGAATTATTGTATTTCACTTGTAACATGTAATTTACAATAATACTGTGTTATCTGTGCAAAAGTAAAACTTTTCCGATCAACTTATTGTGAATCAAGTTAAGGTACCCCTACCTATACTATATACACCTTCGAGTATTGAACGGTTAAATGTTCCCGAAGCTATAAACTCTACTCTAATAAATAATATGTGAATCCTTCAAACCCTTTAATTAAAATGTTAATAATGAGGTTAAAAGAATAGAATAAAATAATAATTATTCACCAGTCTTGTGAAACTTTCTTAAAAAAAACCTGTAAAAAAAATTATGCTGTGAAAGGTGAAAGCAAGGTAGGAAAATAATGGGGATAGGTTCTGAATAATTCACTATTATTCTATAAATACCTTACAACGTTGGGCGCCATGTCAACGACGGAGGTTGCTTTTCTGAGCTCGCAATATCATTTCTACCGGCTACTTGAGACTCTCTACGAACTCACTCTGTCGC
>JAEQML010065851.1:0-20528 GCA_016904865.1 Pissodes strobi
ACCGCATCTCAATATCTCTTTCCTAATCTAAATTATAAATAAAAGTACATAATTTAAAATACGAAAAAAAAAATCATATTTCAGGGAATGTTTCGGTATATATGTCGTTTTTAATTCCTAATTATAGTTGTTTTACCACAATATATATTATGTTACTGTTAAAATACTAAAATTATATTAAAGATTTGAATAGTAATTAATATCCATTCATTACGTTTGATTTGCTTTTCCGTCCACACAAAATTATAACTTTTTTGAAAAATCAAATATGCTTTGGAAAACAAAGCAGCAATTATTATAATGTTGTTGCCTAGTTGTCAATCATATTAAGATTGCAGCTATTTGTAGTGTATGACATATTTTGGTGTTTTTATTCGTAACAAAGTATGCCTTTTCGACCTGCAGAAGTGTTTGATATGTTTCGTACTTATTTTCAATGCAATGATAATGCAACGGTTGCCGCTATAGTCTATGCGGTGGAGTATCCTGAAAGGCGTCATCCGACTGTCAAGGTTTTTCTTAAAATCATTAATCGCTTTCGAACAACAGGATGCATTCATCGTCCTGTATATAGAAGAAGGAGAAGAGCACGAACTGAAGAAAATATTATAAATGTCTTGGCATATTTGCAATTTGATCCTCATATAAGTACCAGGGCAATTGCAAGGGAGTTGGGAATAACTCGAACTACTGTTCTAAGTATTCTGAGGGAAAACAAGTAAGTAATTACCGGTAAGATTGCAGAAGCGTCATTCATTGGTTTTTAGATAAGTTCAACATTATATCGATAAAATCTGGTTAGTTTAATAATATTTTATAAAACAGGAGCATAAAGTGACACTTTTTTACAAATAACGGTTGTAAAAAATTATGTTTTTCTTGCAGGTTACATCCATATCACATTACGTTACACCAGGAATTAACGAACGACGATTTCGACCGTAGATTAGATTATTGCCACTGGCTCTGGAATATGATTCAAGAGGATCCTGAGATTCTTTTACGAATTTTATGGACAGATGAGGCCACATTTCGTAGCGATGCGAGCGTAAACAGACACAATATGCACTATTGGTCACACACAAATCCCAACTGGATGCAGCAGATTCAAAACCAAGGTCGTTGGTCTGTAAACGTTTGGTGCGGTATTATAGGCGGTAAAATTGTTGGCCCTTGGATTTTCAATGAACGACTTAATGGAGACACCTACTTAAATTTCCTAGAGAATGAACTTCCAGTCAGTTTGGAAAATGTCCCTCTCGAAACTCGTCGTAATATGTGGTTTCAGCATGATGGGTGCCCAGCTCATTACACAGCGAGAGTTCGCGATTTCTTAAATAGGACTTTTCTGGAAAAATTGATAGCACGAGGAAGTTTATTTTCATGATCACCAAGGTGTCCGGACCTAACTTGTTTATACTCTCATTTATGGGGGTGACTAAAAGATCTGGTCTATGTAACCCGACCCACAACAAGGGAAGATATGATTCAACGGATCATAAATGCCGTTCGTAGCATCTCAGTGGCTGAAATCGAAGCAAGCGTGCTGACGACACAACAAAAAACCCAGTGCTGCATTAAACAAGATGGCCGTCATTTCGAACATTTAAGCCCTCACTAATTATCGTTAATAAAATATTTTAAAATAAATCGGTCTTTTTCAAGACTATAGAGGAAAAGTGCCATATATGGAATATGCTCCTTATATGGAATACACTAATATTGAACAACCCAAGTGTGGCAATACCGCCACAACGTCGCCAATATATTGATACGGCTAGATGCGACTGTTCTCAGTCATTTATAAATCGTTGAGCGTAGGTGCTGTCATTTTTCAGGCCAATTTGTGTTTACGCGACATCGTAAATTGTTTAAGGTATGTGTTCGAAATTTTAATACACCTAGTTAGAATAAATTCAGAAATACCTGATTGTGTGTTGCATGGTTATTTAACATAAGTTTAAGTCCCTGATATTGCAATGTAAGTTTTACTTGTTGTAAACGCGTGAATTTGGTCAACGAAAATAAAGATGGCAAGGTACCTTATATGGAATAGCAAGCTATTCCTATTTTAGAATATTCCATGTTAGGTACACTTTTTTATTTTAGAATTTTATGAAAGAAACTGCAAAAGCATTCTGTTAAAGTAATCAAAAAATTTCTTAAATTGTATATTGTTTCATTTTTAGTCGCATTATTTGCCTACCTATATCCGCTTTACCATATTCCATATTAGGATCATAGCATATACCATATTAGGTACATATTTCTACATTAGGAACAAAATTCCCCCTTTTCAGAGATTATTCTTCAAGCACACCATTATACAAAATTTCTCGCTTCTAACATTAAAACTTATAAATAAAATACTAAAATATATTTCTGAAAAAAACCAAAAGCTTCCTTTAAAACACAAAAAAATTACGAAGCAAAAACAAAATGGTATTCCATATTTGGCACCTTTCCTCTACTTCTTGCGTTAAAAAGAAGTAGCTTTTAGTGTTTTATTAGTGTTATTATTCCTCGTTCTTGTTGTAGCCTGTTGGCGTTTAAACACACTCCAAATTGTGGCTTTAGAAAATAGAATTTGTACCAGTCCCAAGTCTGGATAAAGTGTGGGGGAAATCAACAATATATGTTAGAAACCTTTAAATATACGGAGTTCATTTTTTTTTACGACCACGGTAAATAATAACAAAACAACCTTAAACACTATTTTTCTTATCAGGTTGGCATTTTAGCAGTAAAATAATATATATTGTGGTAAAACAACTATAATTAGGAATTAAAAACGACATATATACCGAAACATTCCCTGAAATATGAATTTTTTTTTCGTATTTTAAATTACTGTTATTTATAATTTAGATTAGGAAAGAGATATTGAGATGCGGTTTTCACTGACGTGTTAAGCTCTCATTTGGCTATCTTTAGCTCTAAAAAAAGTGTTATCGTTGCATTTAAAATTTTTGAGAAAATCTGTCTTATTTGTGGTTATGTCAGAACGTAAGCAATCGCAATCAGCTTGTTCATAGAGCAACTGATAGCTTAAGAAAAGCTCTTTTCAACGACACTAAGTTTGTTGAAATACGTTGAGCCGTTTTGAAGTTATAGACATTTGTTTGGAAAAACATTTGATCATCGCCTACCACTTTATTTGAATAGATAGAGCAAAAAGTTATTAACAAAAAAGAATCAAATTTGTCTCAGCCTTAAAATTAGCTGCATTTCAAGTATTCTAAATTGGTGAAAATATGGGAAAAACAACTTTTCAAATTTCAGAGAGCGCGTATGCCTCCTGGCGGCCATTTCAGCGTTTTCTCTTGGCCATTTTAGTTACAAAATTTTTTACCACAAGTCTTTACGATAATCATTTTTCGAGATATGGCCGAGTGCCCTTCTTAACTGACCACCCGGTACATAATAGAAATTCCATTATACTGATATACTATCTGGCATGGTTACATAATAATATGTCTTTGTAGGTTCTTGAACAGGCATCTAGCAGGACACCGGAACAAAAAAATCGGCATAGACCAACTACAATAATTATAAAACGTCTTACATCCTCCGATAAGCATGGAAATATAACCTTCTTTTAGATAAGAGGCTTTTATTAATTGACAAGTAGTTAAGGCATATGGACAACGAAAATGCTCTTATAATTAGGAAATACAACTTCTTGAAGTAGAACTGGCCTTAAAGAAAAATCAATTACCCAAACCCTAATTTAGCTATTGATATTTGTTTGTAGTGGGTTTTTGTTTTGTTTGCTGATGCATTTTTTTTAAGTTGCTCAATTTTATCCAGAGTACCTCCATGTTACAAAACAGCTGTGCTATTAAATAATATGATATATTTTTTGTTTTATTTCTATCAATAGATATATCATAAAAAAAATTAGTTAAGTAGGTAACTATAATAATTCTTTATTTCTTATATATTGCTGAAATAGTTATTTATAATATCTCTTCTAAAGCCATTCATCATGTTCTCAGGCAGGCTGACTACAGGAGTTGGTTGCTGCTGAATTAGATAGTCTAATCCTTCAGCATTTATGCCTATTGGTGGTGGATCCTCTTCATGCATAAATAAGGCGATATTATGGAGCACAGCTGTAGCCAGTATAATGGCCAGTGAATTATTGAGGCTTCATCGGAGCCCATAACAAAACGCTTGGAATCTTTCGTAGACTCCATTGGTTTTCTATATAATCTCTAGTTCGCATGTGTGATTTGTTATATAACTGTTGTTCATTAGTTATAGGATTTCTCAACCGAGTCAGTAAATATGATTTCATTGGGTAACCACTATCCCCTAAATTATGAAAATATAATTTATAATTATTAATTGAGCTTAGTTAGACATCGACAAACAGAAAACAAAGTTATTGTCTTTTTAAATGACTAAACTCGACTTTACAGCCTTAAGCCTCCAAAATTGAAGGCTTAAAATTAAGCAAGCTTAAGAGTCTACGCGCTTGCGGTGCATATAAAAAAAGCTAGTTAAGCGCGCTTAACTCTTATAAT
The DNA here is from genome assembly GCA_016904865.1 of Pissodes strobi. Lineage (NCBI taxonomy): Eukaryota > Metazoa > Arthropoda > Insecta > Coleoptera > Curculionidae > Pissodes > Pissodes strobi. Next base: position 4,530 of record JAEQML010065851.1, read on the forward strand.
AAGCATAGCTTTTATATATACGGCGAATACGGCCATAAATCAATTAAAACAATGCCAAGTGAGCGTGCCCGTAGAGAACACCAAGTATAATAATTAATGTTAGACCCCGTTTGAATCTTAAAACGACGATGGATGTTAGTCGAAAATTTTTGTTTTATCAGAGCATGTTCTTTCCGCGATTTGAAGAACTTTTTAAATTCTTGAGAACATGGCTAAAAAATGTAAAACTAATTATACTGCATACGCAGAATCTTTAAAAAAATCCAATATGAAAATTATGCAGGATGCTTCACTTAAGAAAAATAACTTTCTTAGAGCTCCGTTTTTGCGTATCGCCCGGTAAATTCAAAATAATTTTAAATTGCACGCCTCTTGTAACATGTCCCACTATATCTTTTATTGCTTCAAATTATGAACATGGTACTTTGTCACACATATCGGGCCACCCCGTATAAGGATCATTTGTATCTTATTTCTGTCTTGCTTCTTAAATGCATTTAAAGGGAAAGAGAGTAACTAAAAATATATATTAATGCACGACAAAGATGAAGCGATGATTTTAAACAAAGAAAATCCTGAAAGGGATTTGATTCAAATTTTATAGTAAACTAAAGATATATGGAATGCATTACGTTAGTTATGTGTACAGAAGCTGCTGACAACACCAAAAGTTTCCCAGAAACCGCTTTATCTGCTTTGCTATTATATATCAAGTCGTTTTTAAATATTTGTTAAAAAAATATTCTCTGCTTAAAGCTTGTACTGTAAAGACCTATTTAGAAATATAATTGTTTTTAAAAAGTTTGTTTCTTCTTCAAACAACATAAGTGGCGCAGTCGGTAGGATAGTGCGGCAACGGTTAAATCGAATCGATCGGTGAAAAATCGTGGCTTGAGTTTCAACCTTTTGGCGCTATCTCGAAAAATCTACGTCCAACGAAGGAACTTCGAGAGAACTGACAGCCAGGCAGCCAAGCAGCAAGAATCGGGAAAGGACAAGAAGGGACAGACAAACGCGTGTTTTGAATCTGTAAGTGCTTTTTTCCTTTTCACCTTTCCTAAACCCTCTGAATAAGGATTTTAGAAAAGATTGTTAGGTTGTGCATTGTGCATATCAGTCTATCGTAGACAAATAGGTTAGTTTTTTGAAAAAAAAAATACATACAGGAACTGTATGTTTAATTTAAAAGAACTAGCGGACAGTTTATCCGAAGTTTCTGATATTGAAAGTAGCCAATTTTTGGGCTTAGAAAGCTTAAATTTGCTAAATGAAATGGCTCCAAATAAAGATGATCCACCCAAAGTTAATTGGGATTTATTTAGAAGTAAATTAGATATAATTAAACCATACGATGGTAACAGTAACACCAGAGTATAACAAACCAACGAGTAGCGACATAAAGCGTCGGCACCTTTGATGTTCAAGGGACCTATTCCGGCAGAGCCGATGACAGATGGACTTCATATTTGTAAACTGCTCAAACCATGAAGTGGCTCGAAAGGAAGCGACTCTGCGACTACACTATAAAAAACTTGAAGTGGAAAATTGATCATTTTTCATATTTGAATCGATTCCGTAAAGCTTTTCTATAATATAGTGGTTTATCCTACTTCCTGTCACCCTTGTCGATAAAGCTTTCGTTATAAATATATATATTACTTATATTTCTTCTACGATTTATTGATAAAGGAATCTCAATAGTTTCTTGGGATTTTATTTAAATTTTTAGTTTCCTTTAATGAGGGCGCGTTGAGAGAAAAATAAACCCCTCTGTATTTCATGATATCATTAATCATGTTAAGATGTTGATGTGTCAATTTTTAACCTAAATAAAGCACTTTGAGCTTACACGCGCCTGGTTTGGAGGCGATTGAAGAGGTGTAGCAGAGGTTTTTGATAGGTAGTAGAAAAATATAATATTGTACGACGTTTTCAGCGGTTCTCAAATAGACATTTCTTATTGTACTAGTTTCAGCAACTTCTTGTTATTATTAATAGTACTCCATTTCTTTAAATTACGATAAGTCATATTTACAAAGGTATTGGGTATATTTTTTGAACCATTGAAATGTGGAGGAAAATTAAAACTTGCTTCAGCACAAACAAAAAGTTTTTATTGATTCTGTAACTGTTATCGGTAGGCTAAGGAGATGTAAGTCAGGAGTACTTAATTACTTACCCGAGTTGCCTTAAGGGATTCTAACCCTCATACCCACTGTTATGAAGACAATGGTGTTAAATTATTAATTTAAATAAAAGACAACAATTTTCACTAGCCTAACAACGTTTATTAATCAAAGGTGAAAGTTAATTTGCGGCGTAGATTTCGGTAGAAATGCAACAAAAATGTTTAATTTCAAAGTTTAGTAAACAAATTTTGACATACGTGTACAACCAAAAATAAGAAATTACCACCTAAAGGCAGGACTAAGCCATCCCAGGGAGGGATGATTGACTATGTCCTCTATACGTATGACATGGCTCGAAAAAAAAACTATTACTGAATGATGGTCTAACGTTAGCAACCTCTCTTGTAAAGAGTAAGAGAGCACCTACATTCCCGCCGACCTTGCACCGTCTCGGTACTCTATTTACACTGCTGACAGATATATTCGGTAAAATTCCTAGCAGAAGCATTTAAAGGGATAAAACTTGAACTGTCTTCCCAGGGACATGAACTTTGGTTAACTTAAATACTAGCTTTATAAACAAACATTATAGTAACAATTTACCGTTACATAACCCTACTAATAAACCATACAATATTACTCATAGCAATGAGCACAAATTAACAATACCATATCTAGATCATATAACTTAAAAAAAATGCTTTAAGGGAACACACACAGCTCTAAACGCTACTATTTACATACCTACATAAGTTTTCATAAACGAGGGTAAATTGTTATGAAATGAAAAATGCAATAATTTTTTTTCAACTATACATGTGTGAGGATTTTGAATTTTCGAATGCATTTTTTATGAGAACTATTACATTTGAGATGTCTATTATTAAATTTTAAAGTATAAAATATTTTTAGTCTTATAAATAGTTTTAATACAAACAGCTTGGGAAAATTTGAACAGGTATGGAGAAATTGAAGTTTTTCAAATATATTCACTAAATAATTAGAATTTTTTTCGCCGGTACATATGTTCTTAAACTGCTAGTTGAAAATACTTTCAAGGCTGTATATAAAATGAACCCACTTTTCTGGTGGTGATGATAAATCACCAAAAGTACCTTTAATTGCATTAAAAGCTTTAAAATGAGACAGAAGTTTGTCTACATCAATACTAGTACATTCTCTGCTAAAAGCATAGCAAATGTCACATGAATGTACTTCCAGACACCTTTTCATCAAATATCCACAGACATGATAGCATTCTGTGTTGAAACGGTTTCTTTACGGTAATTGCAATCAGGCAAGGAAATTGTTGCAGTTGATGTTTCCGACTCCTTATTAATAATTTCTACCATGTCCATGGATTTTAAAATAATGAGAACATCATCTAAATCCTCCCTACAATTCATGTGATGTGAGTGGAAATAAATATGCAAAAATAATTTTCTGAAGGCACCTTGAAACTGTATTGGTGTGGGATTTATGCAATTGTCTCCCTCTTGCCTTACACTACCAAAGCAATTTTCTAAACAGTCTTCCAGTTTTAAGATATTTATACCAACAGTTTAAAAGTTTTTGCCATAAATTGAGAAGACCTCTTATTGTAATAGACCAACATTTAATAATCTTGACCATTTTTGTTTAATACCTTTAAATTTAGCAAAAAATCCAAAGCTTCGTTTAAAAATTCCAACTGTGAATCAGATGTGTCAAATACATTCTTAAATTTATAAGAATTATTTAATGATAAGAAGTTCAAGATATCAAACAGATTACTAGATTTTTCTACAATATAAATTGTTGCAAAAGCTTCATTTGGAAGTGCACCCAAACTCATGTATGTATTCATACCACTGGCAATTGAGTCGAGTCGCTCAAAAGTTGAGCGGCATAACTCACTCTCATTTTTCAAAAGTTGTGGGATTAGGGTGAGAATTAGTGAGTTTAGGTGCTCACCTGTGGTACTGCTTTTTAACGGAATTATAGAAACATTTAATAAATGATCAAGACGTTTTTCTACCCTGAAAGCAAAAGGTGTGCTTAAGTTACTGCGGGTGGCCTTAGTTAAATGACATGGGTCAAAAATATAGAACATATTGTCACCTCCTACCTGAAACTCTTGTAATTTCTAGACATTTAGTCAAATCAATAAAGTTCGAGCCCATGTCACTTGCTATGCCTTCCACTTTTAAATATATGTACTTTAAATTTAAAATATAATCTTCTAAAATAGCACGAAGTTTATCATCCATCGATACAAAGGATGCAGTGTTTATCCTTATCAGTCATTGTCTTCATTTTGATTTTGAGGGCCTTATATATTGATATATTATGTAGTCCTAGTTGACATTGCAGCTCTTCAGCATGTGTAGTTGGTGAAAAGGGAGAAGGTAGAATTATCTTTTCTTATGTTGATTGGTTGAATATCATCCAAATTCACCCACTTTGTTTCTTCATCTTTTGAAATATCAGGACCTGAAAGTGATAATAATAATGAAGGTATTGTTGATACAGTATTAACAACAAGTATAAGGCAATAATTGCAGTCAAACAATATCATGTTAGTACCAATAAAGTGTCTGACAAATATCAATTAGTACAACTCAGATAAAAACTGGAACTATTTATGTGACCTATTGGGTACATAAGTTACATAACGCATAAAACCGCTAGTCTTTTTAGTACATATTGTTTATTGAATTATTGTGATTATAGGATGAGGTGAAATATCTGAATTTTGAGTACCTATCATGGTAATTAGTGTTTTATAACTAACTTGTAAATAATAAATCCAACCAATAAAATTTATCTACTCATGGAATTCAACATGATGTTGCTAAATTCAGTCATAATGATTAGACAAACGAAATAGCTGTAACTGTTTGTGCCATTAGAAACAATACTGATACTTTGATTTTTTTATGTCAATGAACAATTGCTATAAAGATTTACCTGCAAGGATCTTGATTTTCTTTGGTGGTTCTTGAGATGAATCTTGACTTGTCCTAACCCACTGTAGATATTTACCAAGTATTGTGGGACTTGCATCAGGTACGAAGTGCTTTCTTGCAGAGGTTATCTTAGAAAAATACATTTCCTCAAATAGAACTTCACATAGTCTATATGCCATCATCTGTTTAACTGGTTCATTCAGTATATCACTTCTAATAGAGGCTTCTATCCAGACTTTGACACTGAAAGAAAAATTTCATTAGATCTACCTATGATGACTGTAATTTATAAAACTTAAAAAAATTATTTTTAACACAAGCTTGGTCATTTTGCAATTTTTGATTACAATACAGGACGGGTAGAGATTTTAAGCTTGCCATTATACCCAGAAAATGAAGCATTTATAACACGTCAAGGCACATATTATTCCAGTTTTGGAATGCCAGCTAAGTTCTGCATGTGATATCTTTTACAATTCACAATCAAAATGTAAGTGGACTTGAATTAGACATCTACACATTTGGCAAAACTAGAGTACTTAGAGCAAAACCTCCAAATGTCAAGTGTGATGTAATTTTCTTTGTAAGTTTATCGATATAAACTCGTCTATGAACTTGCCGAGGTGGTCATTTGAGATATATTATATTTCATACCTAATTCCCATGTTTTAGTTTTACAATAAAGGCATAAAGTTCAAAATATTCCATTAGCTTTTCGTTGTATCCAAATAACAAAATAGTCAGTTTTTATTGAGACACACTTTATATATGGATGCTATACTTGCGTAGGTACAACAAATATTATGTTTAATAAAATAAAACAAAAAGAAAAAAGAAATAAATTAAAAGTTAACAAAAATCTTACAAGAAAATATGTCTCTTAAGAGGTTGGGTTATCACATAAAAGAACTAAATAATGCTGATTTAGTTACGGTGTTTTAGAAACAGAATCAAATAGCAATTCTGCTAATTTCTTTTTTGACAATATCCTGATTTTTGTTTAGGATGATACTAATTATTGTTTTGGAATTATTGGTTAAGGTAAGTTTTTTCGGCAACAAATAACTGTTCCCAACTTGATGCCTAAATATCCATAATTCCCAACTAGCTCATTGTTATTGGAGGGCCAACCTACAATGATGTTTTTCTGTCTATTTTGAAAAAAACCTTAATCCTTTGTTTCTAGTAAACTCCTTTTCATTGCCTTTTATACAATAGTAGCAGACATTGATAAACAGAAGCATAATCTCTCCAAAATATTTAATATTATGTACCCAATTTTGTTGTTCGGAAGATTCGAGAAGATTTACTGGAAAGTAGGGTATGATTTAAATTAGAATATTACATCTGTGATTCAAACGCACTAAAGACACGTTATGCTAGAGAGAAACTATACATTACACACACAAAATATTTTGTGATTACACAAACCGAACCGCTCGCCGCTCTTCTATTCTATTTTTCCTTTTTCGCGAAATAGAAATAGTTGAATTCGTTGGTTAGGTTCTCTTTTTAGGTTACTATGAAAAATGTCAGGCCTACTAAACATAAAACCCAGGCCCTACAACAAATAACTTCTACAAACTAATACAGGCCGGAATAATTTAATTCCTTTACAATAGAATTATTTTGCTGGAAATTGCCCAAAGATTCTTCATGTGAGAACAGCATACCAAATTTTATAGGAACATACTTTAAATAAGAGAGACCATTTTTTAAGCAAATATACGGGTGCATTATTATTCTACTTTTGAAATTTTTTTGCTCAATGCAGAATGTGGAGATATATGTTGTTGAATAAAAACAAAACTTGAAACTTAGAACAGTCTAGCAATACATATTACATGTACCTAACGTCTTTTGTAATTCAATTTATCACTTATAATTGTACTTTTTCACCACTAATACTCCTGTATCACAATTTATCTATTCTTCAAGAGCAATTACTAACAAATAATTTAAATTTCAATATAAAAAAAAACAACCATTATATTGAGGATTAGTGTTAGTAGCTATGTACTTACCGGTGATAATCTTTAGAGGAAATTTGAAGAAAGATTTTCCATCTCCAGATCTAATTGAATAGGCACAATATGCACAAGAAATACCCGGCATGATTATACACTTATTCACTTTTAAAATTTTGAAATTACGACACAATTCAAAACTAAAACGCACTTATCAGAATTCGTAAACAACAAAAGTCAGTTTGACGGAAGGACTTCATATTTCGCACATGCGCAGCAAAATTTGGTCCCCCAGCTGTCGCTACTCGTTGGTTTGTTATACTCTGGTAACACATTAAATAAATTCATTAAAAGATGTGACTATCTTGTTAACCAATATAAGGCGTTTAACGATAACGATTTAAATCAGCATTTTTATGACTGTATTCAAGAAAAGTTAACCGGCCGAGCCGAAACTATGGTTGGCAATCCCGCCGAATTACAAAATTGGGATACCCTAAAAACAGCTTTATTACAATGTTTTTCTGATAGCAGGAATCTTGCTTGTTTAATTTAAGAATGAACTAGAACAAGACCCTGCAAGAGCGAATATTTAAGTGATTTTGGTAGTAGATTACAATTAATTAGAAGTAATGTTGTTCAAAGAATCTGTAACGACCCTAACCTTAATGCTAATAAAAATTTGTGCCATATTAATTATTATAGAAAAACCGCATTGAGTGCATCTACTGCAGGTTGTACTGGTACGCTTAAAAATAATATGCATCTTAAAAAAACAGCATCATTATAAGATGCTATGGCATATGGCAAGCTCCAAATAATCCCGTAAATCAAAATTATAATTTTTATCCTAATCCAGTTCCATTTAGTACATATGGACAAAACCCGAATTTTACTACAAGACCAAATTGGCCTAATCAACCCATAAACATTCAACCCCGATAACTTCCACGCAGTAGATATCCTACAAATAAAGAAGTGTTTGGTCGTCCACAAAATGTTTTCAGACCAAATGAAATACCACCAAACCAATTACCAAAACCTACACCAATGTCTACGGTTTCACGAAATCCCACAATTACGACAAATAGACGAAATTTCCCAAATCAGAATTTCTTTAGGCAACAGCCAAATCATCATTTGAGGAATTACATATCTAATGAATATTGTGATAATACAGAAGACGTATCCTACACTGATAGTTGTAATAATTATTCTGCTAATTATTATGATGAACCCCAAACATATTACGAGCCCGTAGGTCCTGACAATGACCTCGAAAATTACAAAATGTCGGATTTTATTGGCCAAAACGCCGAACAAAATAATCAAACACATACCGACAGTAATTTCAATAATTTCCAAAATTTTCTGGAAAAGGTGCCAGACGAACAACAGATATGAGAGAAATTAATATTTCTTCAAATAATGCCTTGCCTTATGTCGAAATCAATAATCCTAAAGTTAAACTATTAATTGATGCCGGTAGTTCGCGGTCTATTTTAAAACCATCTATTGCCCAACAATATTTTCCCCATTGTATATATCAATTTAATAATACGATCAAAACAGCCGTGGGAAGCGAAACTACTCCTTTTCAAGCTGTGATACCGTCTTTCTCGGAATTTCAGTCGACGCACCATATTAATTTAATTTTATTCGACTTTCATAATTATTTTGGTGGAGTTCTAGGACTTACCGAGTTAACGCATTTAAACCTTAATATTGATTTAATTAACAAAAAATTAGTAGGTCCAGGAATTGAAATACCATTCAAGCATAGACAATCAACTGAGGTAAACTTTCCATTTTCTGTAGGCCCATAGGAAGAAATAATAAAACATATTACCGTTAGTATATACAGCGGTGATATTTCAACAAGGCCAGATAAAATAAATAATCTTTTTATTCCCCAAATAGTGTCCCGTTCAAGAGAAGGATTTGTTCTTTTGGAAATCATAAATAATTCGGAAATAACTATTTTAGTTACTTTAACGCAACCCATACCTGTTGATTCTTTTGAACCATCTTGTTGTGAAATACTTAAAATTGAAAATGTAAGCCATATGTTTCAATATAATCCAAATTTTCAATCCAATCATGATAACTGCGATATAGAAAATCTTCCATCCTAAAACTATGCAAACAATTTTCAGACATCTTCTTTAAACCTGGAGATAAGTTAACTTTTACGTAAAAAATTAAGCATAGTATTAGGACCAGTGATGAAGTCCCTGTCCATACCAAAACTTATCTTTACCCATATTGTCATACAAATTAACTTCAAAATCAAATTAACGATATGCTCGAAAAGGGAATAATACGACCCTCTTCAAGTCCATGGTCATCGCCGATATGGCTCGTTCCGAAAAAATTGGACACATCCGGTCAGCAAAAATGGAGAGTAGTGTGCGATTTTCGTAATATTGACAAAAAAACCATAGACTATCGTTACCCTATACCAAATATTACCGATATCCTTGATAAGCTAGGTAGAGCCCAATACTTTTCGACCCTCGATTTAGCCAGTGAGTTTCACCAAATTGAGATGGATGAAAAATCAATTGAGAAAACACCTTTTGATATAAATAACGGCCATTTCGAATTCTTAACAATGCCGTTTGGCTTGAAGAACGCGCCGTCAACTTTTCAACGTGTTATGGAGGTAGTTTTAAAAGAACTGCAAAATAAAGTGTGTATGGTCTTTATGGATGATATAATAGTTTTTAGTACTAGCTTGCAAGAACATATCCAAAATTTGCAATTAGTATTCTCAAAACTGCGCAAATTTACAAATACAGCTCGACAAATGTGAACTCTTACGTAGAGAAGTTGAATTTCTTGGTCATATAGTAACACCTGAGGGAATTAAACCGAACAACAAAAAAAATAATAGCTAATGAAAAATTTCCTATTCCTAAAACACAACGCGATATTAAATCATTCCATGGTTTAAATTTTGCTGAAATTACCAAATCATTGACCCAATGTCTCAAGAAAAATAAAAAGTAGAGCACACAAAAGAATTTATTGAATGTTTCAATACGTGCAAAAATCTTCTTACATCCGAACCTGTATTCTCATTCTGACTTTTCAATACCCTTCGAACTTACTACAGACGCATCAAATTTCGCGGTAGGCGCAATTTTGTCCCAAAAGGACCACCCCCATATGTTATGCCCTGAACCCAGCTGAAATCAATTACTCGACGATTGAAAAAGAATTGTTGGCAATCGTATGGAGTTGTAAATATTTCCGCCCATATCTTTTCGTACATAAATTCACAATTTTAACAGACAACAAACCTTTACAATGATTGTTTTCCTTAAAAGAACCGAGTTCAAGATTTGTGCGTTGGCGTCTGAAGTTAGAAGAGTTGATTACACTATAAAATATAAAAAAGGCAAAACCAATCAAGCGGCTGATGCATTATCTGGATATCTTCCGAATTTAGACCTAAATGCAAATGAAACGGAATCAATCGTTAATAACCCTGGAGACGCAAACGAAATAATTGACAACTTTATCCAAAACCCTGATGAAATCCCTGAATCTAATATTCCGAAAATCAATATAATATCCGATATCCACATCAATCCATCAAATGAAAATAATTCAGACGATTTGGAAACTTTACATAGTTCATTAGAAAATCCAATTTAGGTTTGCCAATTTCTGAACGTTCACTAAATACGTTTAAAAATCCAATAAAAATATCAAATGGCAATGTAGACAACCTTAAATGCAATTGTAATAAAGTTTTTTGAAACACCCGACTTTAGGTAACAATATCAAACAGGGAACCACAACCACATGGAGTTAAATTACTAAAAGAGTTCATAGACGCAAAACAGACATTTGCTATCTTCTTTAGAAATGCTCAACTAGCCAATTTTTTTACAGTAACTGTACAAAGTCTATTTAAAAATTCTGCTTTTAAATTAATTCGGTGTACAACATTTTTGGAAGATATCGAGACACAAAATGAGCAAAAAGAAAAGCCTATTTTATATCACACTACTAAGACCTGACATAGGGGTATAAATAAAATGAAACTTGCCCTTACTTCCAAATAAGACTGGCCAAATATGTCATCAGATATCGAAACATTTGTAACTAATTGCGAAATTTGTTTAAAAAATAACTACGATCGCAATCCACCAGTAATAAAATTCAATCTTAATCCTACTAGTTCTAAACCACTAGATCATATTCATATGGATGTATTTAAAATATCCAATGAATCGTTTTTGACAATAATTGATACATTTTCTCGTTATGGTCAAGCCTATCATCTAGATAGCCTTACAGGACTCTCGATATTGGAAAATTTATTAATTTTTATCACTCACGGATTACCACTAAAAATCACTACAGATTGTGGTACGGAATTTAAAAACAAAGAAATGGAGGACTTTTGCAAATTATATAAAATTGATCTCCATTACACAACAGCAAAAAATAGTAACTCCAATTCTCCTGTTGACAGATGCCATTCAACTCTTATCGAACATTACAGATGTTTAAAAGTGGAAAATACCCACCTTACACCTATTCAATTGATTAAACGCACAGTTTTAGCGTATAATAATTCGATTCATAGTGTCACGCCGTTTGAAGTTTTAAAAGGCCATATAAATAGCCCAAATCCTTTCGATCTAAATGATCATATGATTGTCTCAAATTACGTTCAAAATAATAAAGAAAATACCAACTTGTTTTATAGAAAAATCCAAGAAATTAATGCCCAAACGAAGGAAAATATTATTACTAAACAAAACGAAACACGAAATGAACCCCCGAATTTCTCCGAATCAGACCCTGTCTATATAAAAACGAAAGCTAGAAATAAAAATCTACCTAAGTTTAAAAAAGCGGTAATCAAATATCAGGCACAAAACAAACTAATAACTGATAAAGGTATATATCATAAGAATATTGCTAGAAAACCAAGAATTAAAAGAAAATCGAATTTTCAGGGAAAAAATGGAAAGAATGACACCGATCCTGATCTTGGTATTCGCATTATGTAGATTTAAACCCAATATTCTTGCAGTTAAGAAATATGGAAAAACACTTCTTGGTAATCAAGAAATATTTAAGTTAGCAAAATACCACTAACCCTATGTCTTATCACGGTTAAAAAATATTTTATTACGTACGGAATATCTAATGCAAACTACGCAGGTAAAGCTCGAAAATCTTTATCCACACATTTGTAGAAGTAAAGTAGGTAAAGCTAATAAATGGTTATTTGGCACCTTAGATGCTGAAGACAGGAAACGATATAATAAAGCCATTATGACTTTGGAACGGAATCAGAAAATTATTATAAGTGGGCTTCCCAAATTTCAGTCTCAAAAAACTTAATTAATAATTATAACAAGATCCTTTCCGTTTTACAAAATAACCAAAAGAAACTTGAATATATTTTAAATATTTTTCAAGCAGCTATTCAGGATATTATTACAGATCTGAGTAACTACATTAGCTTTCACGGTATAATCTATCTGATAAATTTGGATTGTCAAAACTTAATAATATTTATAGACAACCTAGAGGATGCTATTAAGTTTTCCAAATTAAATGCATTGCACAATTCGATAATATCAAGTCTCGAATTACAAAAAATGCTAAAATTTCTAAGCGGAATGTATAATACGAATGAAATTCCTAATTTTAAAAATATACTCTCATATTACCAATTGTTAGGTGCTCAATTAACTTTTTCTGGTACTAAGTTAATATTCGCATACCTATCCTTAGACCTGAAAATCTGAACCTATATCACCTTTTTCCTATCATAAAAAACCAAAGAGTATTTATCCCAAAATACCCGTTTTGGCTCAGGCAGACGAAAAAACACAGTTTGCTGACCAAATTTGTCCTTTACTCGAAGAAACCTACCATTGCACGGAAGATTTCCATCCGTAAGACCCATGTACTCTTCAGCTGATACAAGGCTCTCCAGTTGCTAATTACCCAATTATCCAGCTCAAAACACAAGAAACGATATCCGAACAAATAACGCAAGAAGAAATATTGGTTCTTCCAGCCACAAAGGAAAGAGTCTTTTCCAAATGTAAGTCCGATCAACATATTGAAATTAACCTGCCCATATTGATAAAATCCCGAAAACCTATGAAGTAAGTATTAAGAACAAAAAGTTTATCAACGACCTCCAAATTACACAAGGGAAAGCGCTTAACCTACCCGAAATCCAAATTGAAAGTTTGAAAACCGAAATAACTTATGAAACACCGAATTTAACACAATTAAAAATCGAAGAAATATACCACCTGAAGAACCTAGTCAATCACCTATCACTTATAAAAGAAACGTTCGATGGACCAATCGATGGATTCCCAATTGCCTATGGAGTCATCCTGCTATGTTTGGCCATCATCCTGCTCCTCGTATTATTTCGGCAACGGAAAAAAATAATTTTGACATTCCGAAACCGATACCAGAGAAGAAGATAAAGCCCCCAAAAGGAAGAAATGGAAGAAATCAATTTGGACCCTTCCGACCCTTCAAAACCAACATCCGTTGTTTTTTCATCTTAAGGAGGGAGGAGTTATGTGTACAGAAGTGGCTGACAACACCAGAAGTTTTCCAGAAACCGCTTTATCTGCTTTGATATTATATATCAAGTCGTTTTTAAATAATTGTAAAAAATTATTCTCTGCTTAAAGCTTGTACTGTAAAGACCTATTTAGAAATATAATTGTTTTTAAAAAGTTGGTTTCTTCTTCAAAGAACATAAGTCGTTAAACTAAAATCCTTTTGAATTAGTTTTATTTACATAAAAATGCAAATAAAACAAAGGAGACTCAAAGCTAAAATATTACCGTAATATAATAAATGAAATTACTTTTCAAAGTTTAAATGCTTATCATAAAACAGAAAACTCATTTATAGTTCGCTTTATAGATTAATTATATGCCCTGCTTATTTACATGTTTTAATGAGTAGTTTAATTTTAAAGGATAAAATTTTACAACCTAAGTGTCTTCAAAAGTCTGGACACGGAATAATCTCATAAACAGTTTAAATTGGAAAAAATTGGTTTTATGTAAAAAAGTTATGGTTCTAAAAATTTCAAGTTTTAAATATAATAATATCAACTATACAGAGTTGTTAGAGAAGTCGTAGTGTGCCTATGTTTTTTTTTTAAATCCAATGTCCTATGAATTAAGGGATCTTTGATTTCTATGGAACATTCTAAACAAATATGATATGCGTCTAAATTAAATTGTTTCAAACTATTGGCATTTGATTGATGCTTTATTTAAAGAGAAACATCTAGAATATTATCTTCTACGTACATAGCCTTCCACTCTTTCATCACTGTTTTTTCATGCGAAGATTGAGACATTACATCGGGAAAAGTACTTTTCTGCGTTTGACTTATTACTGTAAGTTTCCAATAGCACATTAAGGTGTACTTCCAAATTATCATCCACGACGGCATGTTCATCAACGATTATGTACACTCTCGTTACCCGCTAAGAAAGTGGAAAATTACCGTCATAAAATGGATGATTCAATTTGTTAAAGCTTGCACGTCGGAAGTAATGATCGGCTTTGGTGAAACTTCATTACACGCTTGTTAAATCAATTTTATCGAACCTAATAAATATGAAGCAACCGTTTCAGTATTATATGTAAAGTTTTAATTAGACGAAGCATAAAATATATAGTGTCTGTCGTAATGTGTCTTTAGAGGCACGGAATTATGTGCCGATGCTTGGGCTGACGGCCGGCGGACGGACGGAGGTTTCTACCAAATATTTTATTTGTAAAATACAGTCAAATCTTTAAATATGCAGCACTTTGGTGCAACTACCTAAAAAAGTTGTGGTTTTCAGTGTCGGGTTGGGCAGTTTCTCGATTACAAGATTTCAAATAGTCATTGATGTTCGGTTCCTCGAAAATATAACCGACTAGTAGACCGCGAGGTGAATGAAGGCATGTAGAAGAAATCAGGGACCTATAGAATCTTCTTCGTTTGTATGAATATTGCGGTGTTCGCCATTGACTTAGCGGGAGACTATGAGAAACCACTGCAAGTGGTTGATTTAGTAACAACAGCTGTTTTGGAATTGTTTTAATCTTCCATAGCTCGTAAATGGCGTAGATTAAAAATTATAATATATAGAGATGCATTTCTGAAAATATATGAAAAATTTCGTTTTGGGTGTTAATTGACAGTTGTAATAGTTGGTCGCGAAATACTAACAATTATAGCATTTGAGACGTAGATTCGTCATAACTATATACCGCTTACAATGTCAAAATTATCTTACCGTTGTTGGAGGTTGCATCCACGGCTCTCCATCAATTTGCATCGGAAACGTTTTTTTAGTCTTAATAGTGACAGATGAACACTGTGCCAATCTTCTACCACTTGCCGTGATGCCCATCTTTACCTGACCCATATGTAGACAATTGTCCAGGCCTATTACCTCTATAAGGCCATCACCAATATCTAAAAGTATAAAAACCTTCTTTAGTTGCTAAATTTTTATTGCCTATGAATGTTTTTTCGTATCAAGAGTAACGATGGATTTTGGTGCGACAAGATTTCGAAACTAGTGCCCTGAATAATAAAGAAAAGCAACACATAATAGTTATTTGTGTATTTAGAGCGCAAAGTAACGGATTGCCGCTTGAGAAAGAATGTTACTGCGCGACGCGTAACGGAGCGCAGTAATCTTTCGAAAACGGCAATCTTACTTTGCGCTCGAAAAACACACAGAACTTTTTCTACAGCCGCATTTTTTAAAATTAAATGCACATTTTTCTCTATACTTATTCTGAAATTTGCGAATGACTGTCAGTTTTGACATATTATGTTCGGGCTTCGGGCATATTTAGAACAGGATTGCCAGCAACAAACTATAATAAACGCACGACTGTCATTTATTTATCTTCGGTTTCCATGACCATTCA
>MU194096.1:6529-20524 GCA_016904865.1 Pissodes strobi
ATTTCTTTATTCTCTTTTTTAAATCTTTTCCTTTGTAATTTTTTTTTTGTATTGTGAAAACTTTCAAAAAGTAAAACTGATCTTGGATTTTATATATACATATTTTTTATTTTATTACTCTATTTTAGCTTGTTCCTTATTTTTTCATTTTTCTATCCTTTTTTTGCTTATTTTTACTTTACTTTTTAAGATATTTTTGCAAATAAAATTAACTCTTTATTATACTTAGAAATAATTGTTTTTAATGTTTAATCTTTTAATCCTTTTTCCCTTCTTTTAATTTTTAATTTTTATTTTATTTGCGAAATCTCATTAATTCCTGGCGTCCTCCGGGCAGGTTCTACTGTCCGCCTGTAATACGTAGAACTTTTCAGATATTATCTGAAAATGTATTTAAATATTTGAAAATTTCATTACTGCATTAAATTGGAATAAAGTTGTCCAAAGAATATATTATGTAATATCTAGAAATACTGAAAATTTCCAGATAATACTTGGATTAGTTCAAATATTCAGTGAAAATGTCCAGATGTTAACTAGAAATATTTAGCTATTTAAGATTCCCTTTAAATCAGAAATCTTAAAGTTTGGAAATATCCACGTAATATTTGGAAATTTAAAAGTATTATCGGTAAATTTCAATTATTAACTGGATAACTCCAGATAGCAGTTTGAATTTCCAGAGAGTATAATATGGAAATTCTCCTATAATGAATAAACGTTTTTAGATATTATCTAGAAATTATTTGGATGTTTCATTAATTTCTGAAAATATCCAGGAAATAAATAGAAACGTTTAAATAATATTTCGAATGATTTTTTGGAATTTCCAGATAATATTTAGAAATGTGCATATATAGTGGTTATTTCCATATGTTAACTAAAAATGCTTAAGGCTCTAAATATGTGTGTTAAGAAACTGAATATTTGAACATTTCCATTTAATATTTGGAAATTTTAAGTAAATATTAAGTAGAAATATTTAGAGGTTATGTTGATATGTTTCGACGATTGATACTATATGACGGCTAAGGACCAATGTCAAAAAGTCTAATTAAGTAAATATTAAGTAGAAATATTTAGAGGTTATGTTGATATGTTTCGACGATTGATACTATATGACGGCTAAGGACCAATGTCAAAAAGTCTAAACATTTCCAAATAATGAGTTGAAATTTCTAAAATGTTCACTTACCTAATAGTTCAAACAACAATGAGGAGTGGAATTTCAAAATACTTTTTGGAAATCCCCAGATAATATCTAGAAACTCTTTCTAATTATCTGAATCTAGTCCTCAAATAGGACTCCCTATTGTTATCCCGATTGGTTCTGGAAACGTTATAATATCCCATAGATAATTACTGGAGATTTCCATATGGTATCTAGAAGTGTCACTAACTTTTTGGAAATTCCAGTATTGAGAAAATTAGAAGGACGTTTTAAATACTATTTTGGGTTGAACATTTCCAGACATTTTCAACTCTTTTGCACAGTTGCAAAAACTATTAATTAATACTGGTCAGGACCAAAGTTATACGCCGTCCATGGATTTAGGAAATCTATCTCAATCAAACCGGGAAATAATTCGGCCGAAATTGACGTTTAAATTTCTATTCCTCAGAGAAAACTGCTCGATATCGCGGATATCGTTTTAAAGATAAACGTCAATCTTTAATAAAACATTAATTGGACGGATAGCGTTTAAACTTATTTGGATTGGCAGGCTCGTTTTAATCTGTCACAATAATTCCGATAAAGTAAATGATTGGTTTTCGTCTTAGTACTGGAATTTCGCATAATATTATTTTAATACGAGGGAGAATTAAAAATAGCACAGAAAGCTTAACCGCCAGTTATGGTTCAGTCAGTTTATAAAACAGGACCTTAGAATGCTTCAGTTATTTAATATTGATGGTCGTAATTCAAGTCCCAAATTAAGTGTCCTATTGAATAGCAATGAGAATTTCGTAAACAGGATACCCGATAATAATATGAGAAATTTATAATTAAGTTCAATTAAATTATTATTAAGGATGTATCAATAAAAAAGAATCTACGAAATTGGTGTTTAGTAACGATCTAGTATTTTCGATATATATACATATACTTTCACAATTTCGACCATTAATATAAAGAGAGAACCATCATTTTTTTTGTGAAAGGCAATAGAACAAAGTGTATAATTATCTTCGTTATTATGTTGAGCAATTTTATTAATATATTTTATAGGCAGCATGAAGAAGTAATAGTTTAAAAATAAAGCCATAAAATTCTAATAAGGTGGTTGAAATTATTGCTCGAGAAAAACGATGCAAGCATAACTAGATTAAAATCATAAGCAGTTAAATTGATAAAATAAGGGAGGAAAGAACAGAATATAAAAGGCACGAGAACTGAACAGCGGATCGCCAAGACAAAGTAAAAACAGATTTAATATCATAAAAAACGAATAAAAACATCGAATTTAACAGAAATGATATAAAGCAAGATAAGAAATGAGAAGAAAGCAAATTAATAAAAGTGGAGAGAACTCAAGAAAGAAATAATACACAGATAAAGATGATTCTGCAACCGAAAAATAAATAACTGAAAAAGACACATAGAACGAAAACATGAAATTTCAAGAAGCACTAAATTAAAACTGAAAGCATTTTGATTAAAAAAAAAAAAACGAAAAAGTGATACAAAAGCCGAAACTAACTTGGAGAGATTGACGAAACAATATTTAGAAACAGTAGAGAGAAGAATAAAAATATGAATGTAGACAGAAAATATATATAGCAAAACAATAAATCTAAGAGAAACTAAATCAAAATGAGAAGAAAACAAATTATTAAAAAAGAGAAACATTGAACTGATAGGCAAGAAGACACAGATAAAGATGATTGTGCAACAGAAAAGTAATAAGATTTAACAGCTTATAATTAAAAAAATATAGCATGAAAAACGAACCAAGAATAACTGATAAAAGAGAAAATATACAGACAAAAATACTACAACAAAAAAAAATAGTAAAAACAGACTTAATCGCATATAAGGAAAACCCGGTTTTAGAAACAATACGAGAATAATACAAATATAAAAGTTGTAAGAAAAATATGAAGTAATACACAAATTGAAGAGAGACTAAATTAAAACTCAAAACATTGTAATAAAAGAGGAAAAAGTGACAGAAAATTAAATCTGAATAAAGATAAACGAAGCCGCATTTTAGAAATCATATAGAGATTGATAAAAATAAGAAAGTAAGCAGGAAGACAAATGTAATAGGAAAGAAAAGGCAAAGAAAACCGAATTAAAATTAATATTTATAAAAGAATAGACATAGGCAAGAGTACACATACAATGATACTAATGTATTTAATAATTAATAATAAGTATATGAAAGCTTATTTTAGAAACATAAAAAAAGAATTATGTGCCACACCTTTATAAGCACACAACTGAAGTGAAACAACTGAAAGAGATATAAGGAATTGAGTTCTATTTTTTTTTAAGCTTTTTTCTCACCTTTTGCCCCTGGTTTCGACATTTTTTTATATTTTTTTATTTTTTTCAACTTTTTTTAACCGCGTTTCTTTAACTTTTTTTATTAATTTTTTTCTTTATTTTTTTTATAACACTTATTAACTTTTCGAACAATTTTTCTTTTTTTTCTTATTTGGTTTTATAATACTTTTGTTAACTTTCCGAACAATCTTAATTTTTTTATTATTTTTTTTCTAATTTCGTTTAAAATACTTTTATTTACTTTCCGAAGATTTTTTACGTTTTTTCAATTTTTTTCCAATTTTTTCAAAAATTTTTGTTTTTTTTCGTAAAGCATTTTTTCCCCATTCTTGTCATCCCCGACCTCGTAGCTGAACTCCATCACCTTTTTTTCATCAAAAACTGCGTTTCTCTAACTTTTTTTTATTAATTTATTTTTCTTATTTCGTTTTATTTTTTTTTATTAACTTTCCGCCCAATTTTTTACGTTTTTTTAAATTTTTTCCCATTTTTTCCAAAATTTTTGGGTATCCGGGGAGGTGGAGGGTATACATAATTCCCCTCACCCCCACTGATGTCCTCGCTAAAGAAGTCACTTCAAAAATAAAAAAATAGCAGGGCAAACAAAATAAGATAAACTAAATTAAAATCGGAAGCAGTCGTATTGATAAAACAGCGAAAGGAACTAAACAGACAACGAAGAATACACGGAAAAAAGAAAAATCAAAAAGAATATGTTGGGAACCATGCAGAGAAGAATAAAAATATGAAAGCTAACACAAATGATATATAGCCAGACAATTATCGAAGAGAAACTAAATAAATATGAGAAGAAAAATTAATAAGAAATGAGAAGCACTGAACAGATCGGCAAAAATACACAGATAAAGATGATGTGCAAGTGCAAGGGAGAAGTAAAATAAGATTTAAGAACCTAATAATTAATAAAATATCATGACAAACGATCCACGAAGAATTAAATTAAAACCATAAGTGGTTAAATTGATAAAAGAGGAAAAATAACTGAATAAAGGCAAGTAGAAATATAGAAAAAGATGCAACAAGAAAACAGGCTTAATTAAACGCTTGTAAGAAAAACTTGATTTTAGAAACAGTACAGAGAATAATAAAAATATGAAAGTTACAAGGAAAATATGAAAGTAGGACGAAAATTCAAGGGATACTAAATTAAAACTTAAAACATTGTAATAAAAGAGGAAAAAGTGATAGAAAACGAAATTAACAGAATAAATATAAATGAAGCAGTATTTTAGAAATAAAATAGAGAAGAATAAAAATATGAAAGTTTTAACGAAAAAATCACGAGAAAATAAAATAAAGCAGCTGAGCTAATAAAAGTGTCAAAATGCCTGAACAAAGGTAGGTAACAAAATGGGAAAATAAGATTTAAAATTTTATAAGTGAAAGCATATTTTAGAAATCATATAAAGATGGATACAAATACGAGAGTAAACAGAAAGACAAATGTAACAGGAAAGAAAAGCCAAGAAAAACAAATTAAAAAGACAAATGTAACAGGAAAGAAAAGCCAAGAAAAACAAATTAAAAGCAGAAACAGTTAAATTTGTAAAAAGAATACACAGACAGGATTACTTATGCATCAAAGAAACAAAATTATATTTAATACCTCATAAGTGAAAGCTTATTTTAGAAACAGGTAAAAAATATAATAGAAACAAATTTAAATGGACAAAAATAAGATAAACTAAATTAAAAACGAAAGTAGTCATGTTAACAGCAAAAGGAACTTAACAGACAGCGAAGAATACACGGAAAAAAGGAAATCAAAACGCATATGTTAGGAACCATGCAGAAAGAATAAAAATATGAAAGCTAACACAAATGATATAGCAAGACAATAAATCGAGGAGAAGTTAAATTAAAATCAGAACAACACGGAGAAAAACTAAACTAAGCTAAGCAAGAACGCATACATAAACATGATTATGCAACAGATTTAAGAACTTAATAACTAAAAACATATTTTAGGAATCACACATAGAACGAAAATGTGAAAGCTAACAGAAAAATATGAAGTAGGACAAAAATTTAAGAAGGATTAAAATAAAACCTAAAGCATTGTCATAAAATAAAGAAAAAGTGATCAAAAACAAGACTAACTGAAAAATGGAACCGCATTTTAGAAGTCATATAGAGAAGAATAAAAATATGAAAATTATAAGGAATAAAGCCAAGAGAAAGTAGATTGATAAAAGGGCGAAAATGCCTGAACAAAAATAGGCAACAAAATAAGATTTAAGAGCTTAAACAAAACAGCAAACAAAAGTAAGAGGACTGAATGACTGTGCAAATATAGACAATGTAACAAAGAAATAAAATTAGATTTAAAAAAAATAAGAATATGAAAGTTAACAAGAAGACAAATCTCACTGATAAAACAGTGAAAAAAACTGAACAGACAGACAAGGTTAAACGGAAAAGTAAAATCAAATATCGTATTATATTAAGAACCACACAGAGAAGAATAAAAATATGAAAGCTAACCCAAATGGTATATAGCAAGACAATAAATCGAGCAGAAACTAAATTAAAATCAGAAGAGAGCAGAGAAAAACTAAACAAAGGTAGGCAAGAACGCATAGATAAACATAATTATGCAACAGAAAAGTAAAATAAGATTTAAGAACTTAATAACTAAAAACATATTTTAGGAGTCACACATAAAATGAAAATATGAAGTAGGACAAACATTTAAGAGGAACTAAAATAAAACCTAAAGCATTGTCATAAAATGACGAAAAAGTGATAAAAAACAAAGCTAACTGAAAAACAAAACTGCAATTTAGAAGCTATATAGAAAAGAATAAAAATATGAAAGTTAAAGAGAAAGTAAGTAGATAAAAGGGCGAAAATGTCTGAACAAAAATAGCCAACAAAATGATAAAATAAGATTTAAAAGCTTATAAGTGAAAGCATATTTTAGAAATAATATAGAAATGAATAAAAATGCGAAAGTTAACAGAAAAAAAACAAAAGTAACGGTATTGAAAGACTGAGCAAACATAGACAAAGCTACTAACTAGTGCAATAAAGAACTAAAATTAGATTTAAAAAAATAAGAATATGAAAGTTAACAAAAACAAATCTAGCAGGACAAAAGAAAAAAAAACAAATTAAAATCAGAGGCAGTCATATTCATAAAAAGAGCGAAAGAAGCTGAGCAGACAGATAAGGATAGGCAAAAAAGAATTTTATGTTAGGAACCATGCAAAACAGAATAGAAATATGAAAACTAACAGAAAAATAAATGTAGTCGGAGAAGAATCCAAGACAAATTAAATCAAAACCCGAAACATTGCGATAAAAAAAACGAAAAAAAGTGACAAAAAATTAAAATAACTGAATAGAGGTATAAGATGGCATATTATTATATAGAGAAGAATAAAATATGAAAATATAGGAACAAATTGTACACATGGAGATTTTTGATAAGGACGTCGAAAACATTAAGTGAAATTGGTGTCTCATATGGATTCGAGGAAAAGTTTGAGACACGCCACTGGCCGGCCTCCCTTCGAGACGCAGGAAAAGGGTTTTAAAACAGCGCCGCCACATATTTATAATCAATTATGGAAATGAGTCACTCTAGCAACGCCTCGCTGATGCCGCCGTGTGTACACGTACGAAAATTTCATTAAGATAAACCCAAAAATGTTTGATTTCGCCCCGGCCGGGCCGCCTAAAATCGCGCTACGAAAGGCTTTATGTTTATCCCCCCCGTTTTGCGAATGTGTAATTTCCCCCCCGGTCACGAATATTTTAATTTTTAACTCTGCATAGTCAGTTCATAATTCGTTGCGAGATCTAGTAGTGCCGATGGTCATTTGTTTTCACCTATACAGGGTGATTCACCATTACTTAATTAAGGTTCCATAATAAGATTAAGATCTTCCGTTCCCATTTCATTCGAGGAAATTTTATATTCCCAGACACATTTCGGGGCTTCAAGAGAAATTGGAACACATTTAATATCCTTCAATTTCGCCCGAATAAGACAAATTCTGTTATCCACGTATCAAATAAAGTAATCAAGCAAGGAGAGTCGATATAACCCTTCTTGAACACCTCAGCTACGGCATATTAATTCGGATTTCAATTTTGCCACGATGCCAGATTTACGTTAAGACCCTCGAGGTCCAATTAGGTGGAAAATCCTATATCGGTCGCAATTTCGATTTTATTTGATACGAAAATTGGGGTCTGTGTAAGAGGGAGCAACAATGTATAGTCGTGAATTTATTATTTTATTACCTAGAATTGTTGCTAGATATGTGCATTATACGGTTGGGTGATTATCGATATTTTTCTTTAAATGAATCATGTATTTCCTATTTTCGCATAAATCATTCAATTGTAGGAAAATATCGATAATCGCCCAGTCCTAATGGACATATCTAGCAACAATAAGATGATACATGAGTGAAGACTGTACATTGTTGCTCTTTCCTTTTTTCCCATTTTCCTCATATTACCTAGATAGCATTTTATTATCTGGAGCCATTATAAAGTTGGGCTTTTGTCGATATAATGTAGAGTTATGTTCGCCATAGGGCTGGGTGTTTATCGATATTTTGTTTGCGTGTAGCCACCGATCTTAAATCAAATTATACACTTGCTGCCAAAGAAAATGGTCATTCCACGATTTTTATGCATACATACATCGAGATTACCAAATGTTTCATTTTTACTTTTATTAATTTATTTTTATTATTTTTTTTAATTTATTTTTTGTTTACCAAATCATTTCATTTTCTCAAATGATCAATTATCGATGAATTTTTGTTGCATAATAAAAGGTGTGCGTTTAGGACATCCCCTCTCCCCCGTGTAAAATTTCATCCAAAGCAACAGATATCATTAAAGCTACAAACAACATCAAAACTAAGCCTCTTAAAACAAGTCCCCGCTCCTTCTTCGATCGCACAAAAAAAATAATTAATTTAAATTTTAAATGTATGTTCTCGAACACGATGAGATTTTTTTAATCAGGGTTGTATCAGGCAACGGCAACCGTTTAAGAAAAACGACACATCAGGGACATATTGTAATTAGTAAAATTGGTAGGCATACAGGGGGCTTAATGTAAAAGTCAATCGGGACAAGGGGAAATGGCGGGGCAGCGGGAGGTTCGAGGGCGTTAAGAAATTGTCTTGGGGGGTTTGAGAGGCGAACGAAGCGTATAAGTAGTTGTCTTGTTTGGATTGATGCGTGTAACGCGTATATATTCTGGTTAGTCGATGATTAAAATGCACGCGATAGTTCCTAGAAGTATGGCGATGATAAAACAGCATTCGAACCCAGGCAACACCTCAGTAAAGCTCATAAGGAATCATACATGAATATCATCTATACCTATAAACAAATCCAATTTCAAATAAAAAACGCTGTGGAATAACTGTGGTGTGCCTTCTATGTCTTTCCAACCCCTCTCCTTACATATCTAATCAATTAAGATTTTTTTGATTTATTTTGAATTGTTAATAAAGCCTTTTGTCGAAGAGCTAGTCAGACGTCCTATACAAATACATCATCTATATAATTGAATCCAATTTAAAATATAAGACGCAGTGAAATTTAGCTGTTCTGTGGTCTATCTCTTAACCCTTTTCAACCTTCATCTCACTCTACATATTTCCTCAATTGAGATTTCTTATTTATTTTCAATTGTTACTAAAGCTTTTTGTCTAAGAGCAAATTAGACGGCCTACAAATACATCATCTATATAATTGAATCCAATTTAAAATAAAAGACGTAGTGAAATTCAGCTGTTCTGTGGTGTATATCTTAACCCTTTTCAACCTCCATCCCACCCTACATATTTTCTCAATTGAGATTTTTTATTTATTTTAAATTTTTACTAAAGTCTTTTGTCTAAGAGCAAATCAGATGTCCTACAAATACATCATCTATATAATTGAATCCAATTTAAAATAAAAGACGCAGTGAAATTCTGCTGTTTTGTGGTCTATCTCTTAACCGTTTCCAACCACCATCCCACCCTGCATTATTTCCTCAAATGAGATTTTTTATTTATTTTAAATTTTTACTAAAGCCTTTTGTCTAAGAGCAAATCAGACGTCCTACAAATACATCATCTATATAATTGAATCCAATTTAAAATAAAACACGCTGTGAAATTCAACCTTCCTGTGGTTTATCTCTTAACTTTGTTCTGTGGCCTATTCTCATCTCTTTCCAACCTCCCCCACTTCCCCCCACCTCCCCCCCTTACATATTTTGTCTATTAATATTTTTTTATTTATTTTGGATTGTTAATAAAGCTTTATGTCTAAGAGCAAATGGGACGTCCTACAAATACCTCATCTATATAATGGAATGGAAAGACGCTGTAAAATTCATCTCTTGTATTGCCTATCTTTTATCTCTTTCTACTGTCTCCCCCCCCCCCCCCCCTGCATATTCTCCAAGATCAAATTTTGAGACAACGAAAGATTGTCAAAAATCCGCAAAGGATATCATCTATATAATCACCAACATAAACAAATTCAACATCTCTGCGATCTTCTCATTTCTCATCGTTTTTGCATAGGTCTTCTATTATTATTAATATAATATTAGAATAATCATCCCAATTAACAAGAATCTTGATTTAACCTTACTGGGAATAAGTATTCCATCAACTTTAGACACTCGAATGACTCTTGGTAGTTTGACTTTTCTACGTCCACCTAGCCTGCATTTAGCCTTCATTGCAGATTCATGATTCCAAGGCAGCATTCGTCTCGACAGTAAAATCTTTGGCTTTCACTTTCAACCCGTCTTCTATCGCCCTGAACCGCTTCGATCCGCTTATCAACCGGTCTTCAACTGCTTTGAACCGCTCAAATCTGCTTTTCAACCGCTCTGATCATATAAAGCTTGATTAAACCCATCAAAAGCTATATCAGATGAGTCTAAAGCTGTATCCAGACCTGTAAGTAAATAAAAACTCCTGCAAGGATATCATCTATATAAGCAAATCCAATGGGAAATAGAAGACACTGTGGAACTCAACTGTTCTGTGACCTACCTTCTATCTTTGCTCAACCTTAAATTTGCTAATGGGGATTTGTGGTAGAGCCAACATAGGGACGTTCTAACGAATAACACTTCAGCTGAACAAGCCACGAATATCAGGACTCCTATAACCGTATTCTTGCATCGGAGGATCTCCACACATTTATGATATTTGGAAGTTATCCCAACGAACATTAAGATCCACCAATGAATTTGGATTGACGCTCGAGCTACTATCTATCGAATCAGAAAATCCTACTATGACTCTGAACAGATTAATGACCAGCAGTTTGGTATTGACGTATAATTATGTCCATCATGCTCATGAAGTTGGGTCTCACCCTTAGCCAAGCAAAAATAATTTGCAATGTCCAAGCCCATTGACATTTCGTGAACCAGAATACTTAAATAAAGCTCTTTGCCTAAAGACGAGTCAGTAATCCTACAAGGACATCATCTACATAATCGAATACGAATCAAACCAAAAAGCACTATACATCACACACAACAAAATACACATAACGCGGATCCCCAACATCAACCCTTGGGAATTCAACGGTTCTGCGGCCCTTCCTCTTTCTCTTTTCAACCCCCCTTGCGTCTTTGTCTCATTCATTAGCGACTTGAAATCAAGCATTTCTCTTCGGCTCTTTTCTCTTTATATTTGAGGGTATAATTATTGATTATCGGGTCTATCTGGATATATGTCGGGGTCAGGGGGGGCGCGCGAGGGGGAATTGATTAAGCTATATGGAAATCTCACCCCTTTCGGTATATCTGAAGGCTGAGTGATTGGGGAAAGGCGTGCCGATTAATATTTTTATGGGTAATCAATATATTAGTATAATACGAACACGAGAATGGGACGTTGAAATAATTTGTTCGTTTTGTATATTTCTAGATTATGTTATTTGTTGTTTAATTAGTACGCTTTTCTAGAAAGTGATTTTCTGATCAATCAGGATGAAAGCTTTTATCGCGTGGCCACCCAGATCACCCGATCTAGATCCTATTGACTCACTTATAAAGCAGTAGCTGAGCTATGGTGGGTGTCATTTTTGTTTAATATTTATTGCGATCGAACCAAAAAACATTTAAATAACGTCGTTTGCCCTACAAGGACATCATCTACATACTCGAATAAAAAGGAAACTTTAAGGCAATATATACATCACACATAAAAATTGCATGTACTGCGGTGGGAAGTATATTATAAGAAATATATCAATGGGGAGGGGCGAAAGGATGATTAACTCTAAATTAATGTAAAAATCTTCTACGAAGTGTGGTGGGCTTTATTGGGAACCTTGTATATTTACGTTTGTGTGCAATAAAACCGTGCCGTAATTGTTTCTTATTTGCTTCTTAATTAACCCCTTTGATGCCACGTCCCTGCCGTTTGGGGACGAAAATACGGGCAGAGATCTAATATTTAAATTAGACGTAGGCCTCCTCTTCTTTCCCCGTGGCAACCCTTATTCGGATCCGCCGTGATGCGTGTGCCCGTGTGTATTCGTTTTTACCTTTTCTACCCCTTTCGAACGCCCTTAATTAGTAAAAATTTCCGATCTCTAACTTTGGCCTCCCCCGTTCCCTCGACTGATTGATTGTAGCCTCGGTCTGAAAGGGTGTTTTTTCAATCGCGATTCTGAATTTTTCATATCTCACTTCTGAGCCGACACGTGATTTCCATTTTTAGGGGGTCGGATTAATTGATGCGAGTGTTACGCGTTCACTTTTTTATTGTTTCTTGACGTTTCCAAGTGGCTTTTCCTCGATATATATTTCGGATATCATAAATCAGGAAAAAATTCGTATCCGAAAAATCAACGTTCCCAAAGGGTTAGTTAGGGCACTTCGGTATATGTTCGATGAATGGTCCGAATCTTTTATCTCACTTCTGAATTCTTATAGACGTTAAATGATGCGGGTGTTTAGCGTTCATTTACCAATGTTTCTTGACGTATTCAAGTGGCTTTCAAGTCTCATCAATCAAAATTTTTGCGTTCGGAAAAACAGCACTTCAATAGGTTAGTTGGTCTATGTCAGAAGCCTATCCATTGAGCTACTAAATTATTTATCCCACTTCTGAATTGATAGGTAAAATCCATTTCCATTTTTTCTTAATAATGAAGGTGTAGAATGAAAATGTCTTTTTTTTTCATCTTATTTTGGGTTATTTGTAATTCAGCACCGACCCGTCACTAACTATTGCGATCTTAATTCTATATCGTCCTTTGTTTCGCTCCCGCTCGGACGATCCGTCATAATTAATTCCGTCGAATACAAGGGTGGCATGTGAACAGAAAAAAAAACAAAAACAAAACAAATGCTATCTAATCTGATTATATGGCCTGCTACGACGGGCTTTATGCCTTATTCTTTCGAAGCGATTTTAATTTTGGAAGTGAAATTTATGGTGATTGGGCGAGTTTTAAGTATGACGGGGAAATGAGGGAGAAAAATTTTATTGGTTGCAGCTTCCGGACTAAGTCATTTTGAGGAGCGCGAATAGCGAAAGTTTCAAAATCTAATGAATAATAATGAAAAATCAGATTGAGATGCTGCGACGATGAAAACGAAAGTAAAAGGTCCTTTGAAATAATAGTGGACGGATGTCTATTTATGACTTATACCGGAGTGTAATGAAAATACTATCAAAAGCTTATCTAATAGTCATAGGCAGCGTTGAGCGACAACGTGTGCAGTAGAAGGCCATACAATCACAATGGCAACATTGCTGTGGGCTGACAATAGCTATTGACATGTTTTGTTGTATTTAAATTTATTTTTGCATTTGTATGGGCTGCTGTAGTTGTACGTGTATGACAAAAATATGTTTGAACAACGCGTTGTTCTTTTATTTTCAAATAAAAGCTTGTATGTTATTACTTTCTTAAAATCCAGGCAAAATTCTCAAATTTATGATACATCACACTTTGTGTCTAATATGAATCGTTTTCGAGATATTTATCTTTAAGAAAATAGTTTTTGAATGAAAATTATGAGAGTTTTAAAGATAAAATACCCAATTAATTATTATTAACCCAACCTCCTTACAGCGTTGCCTTTTTGTGTTTGTGATAATGTATTTGTTTTGTTTGATATTGACAAGCGCACTTGCAATTTACATACACTTTTTGTTCTATTCTATGCATTTGATAAAAATTAAAAACCATTTTTTACTCTAATTGGAACAATACTAATTTCGCACGAAGAACTCTAAAACTTTTCAAATATGTACCAAATTTTACTTAGATTTCGATAATCTATAAGAGAATTCTTGGGATTTATGAATTTCTAATAATCGTTAAATTTCCCAGCACTTGTCGCATATCTCAAATATTTAGAAAAATACTAATTTCGCTCAAAAAAACTCTAAAACTTCTAAAATTTTACGTACCTAAATTTCGAAAATCAATACGAAAATTTTGAAAAAGCCCGA
>JAEQML010065854.1:0-20524 GCA_016904865.1 Pissodes strobi
GTGTTTCCGCGAATACATTCCACTGCATTCAATAGTCAACGTAAGAGAGGAAGGGCGCTAGGGAGGGCCGGACGGATGGATGGAGTCCGCTGCTCTCGCTAGAGTCAAGTCAGAAGTACAAAGTTTCTGATGCATTTGTCTAGGTTCACCTAATATACAAAGGTCAAGTAGTAGCCAATAATTACTATTGTATAGTACTGTCTATCTCCGATTAACTTAGTAAGTTTGGAGTAGATGGCGCCGGCTGCAACACACTGCTGGTTGAATTTATCTGGGTTTGTTTAAATCCTCTAGTACCGTTCTCACATCTGCTGACCCTATAGCCATACTGACGAGCCGTTATACGGTGAAACGCGTCTATGGATGGGTCGGCAGATGATAAAAAACGGAAGGTACAGAGGTAAAAAATTTCTGATGCATTTGATACTCTTTAGTGAGTTTTCAAAGTGAAACACACAATTTTAAATGAATTATCACCCTGTCTACAGTTTAAACCTAAACTTGTAACGGAATATAAGTTATTCCGTTCCACTAAATTCTGTTTAATGATCAATGATTTTCGATGTACGGGATATGAATCGCCAGTGACATCTGTTCGCAAATGGGCATATTTCGCACAACTAATTATTTAAAAAGAACAGGTACCCTGGTTTATATCCATAATTTGCGGATTCGTGTCGTTGTAGATTTCTATATTGAGTGAGTGACATCTATTCGGAAACGGGCTTATCTCATGTAGTTGGTAATTGAAGGGCGTAGTACGCTATTTAATACCTGCAATTTAAGCATTTAATCTACAATAGATTACTATATTTAGCGTATGTTGAGTATTTCCTTAGTTTGTCGTCGCGTATCCTATAGCGGTTGTCACATGATTTAAATTATCCAATTTTAATTATCCAAGTGAATTCGTTGAACGTCTTAAATTTTAAAAGAAAGGTCGTTTATCTTTGTGGCAACGTTTGACTCGGTAAGTGTTAATTCTTTGATCTTGAAATATTTTATTCACCTTGCATATATTTCACTAATCTTTTAATTTTTCAAATACATAATTAATAATTGTTTCTGATTCGCTTAATCATATTTCGCTTAAGCAAGAATTTAGCATTTTTGTATCACACTTTCGATTAATTTACAACTTCAATAATCTTAATTTTTTGTAGTGACAATCGGGTTAAAATGCCGATTTGTTGGTGGATAATTGCGTATCTTATTAGTCAAATTCATGTAATTTGATAATGGTTTAATCCAAATTTATAGAGAACGAAATTATTTTATCGTTTAGCGGTTACGCATATTATTTTACGTATTTTCATTTAAATTGAACAGTATTATTGGGAAGATTCTCGGGGTGGATTTTATATATTCCTGTAATGGTAGTAAATTGAATTTTTAGTAGAATTTCTCTGAATTTTCCCTCATAGTATTGTTGGTTATAATATTTTTTCTTTTCAGGCTTATTTCATTAAAATTTCAGTTTATTTGTAACATCAAGCAAATAATTATTAGCACTTGCCCTGTCACGTTTCAACACTGATGTATCGACGTTAATTTGCATTTATGAGAGGTTAGGCTCACAAGTGTGAAGTTACCTGTTTTTTTCTTTATCTTTTATATAAATTCCTATCTCAATGCGAGATAGTGATTACTTTATATTTGTCTCTAATTAATTGAGGTGTAATTACGCTCAATTATCGTTTATGTGCTAAGGCCCATATATGTATAAAAATTAATAGAAGTTACTTATTTTAGAGTTATAAGACTCGTTTATAGAGAGGTTGTACCTCTATTTTTTCGTTTTATCATTAAAATCAGGCTATTTTTTTATTTAGATTTGCCGAGAGCCACTGTTTGGAACGAAGTTTCATAATTTTCTTTTGAATTTTAAATTTCAATCATAATTTCTTTTGAATTTCATATCTTTAAGTAAAGAAAAGAAATATCCTTAGTAACAGTAATTATTTATAGTGTTGCTTAACCATAGTTACTTATTATTTTTGTTAAACTTTAAATTGTAATTTAAGTTCTGATTATACCTGCTGTACCCAGTAAATTTTCAAATTGTCGGTTAATACCTCCTATGTGATAGTCTATCTGAGGTTCACAGGATATTTCCTTGAATAATTTTTTAATTAGCGATATACATTGGTTTAAAATTAGGTTATTTTCTCTTCCATGTATACAATTCCCGAGTCGACTGGGAAAAAGCATCAGCTGTCCATCCACGTCGCCGTAGCAAACTGACAGAGGGAACAGATACCCACAACCTTTAAGTCCTAGATGTCCTCAAGTTAATTGAACTTGGGAATAGGCAGAACAGGTTACAGTAGAAGTTCCAATACGGTTGCATGGTTACGGGATAGTTGGACAAGCTAAGTATTAGCCAATCCGAAGAGAAATATATTTGTACAGACCATTGTAATCATCTTACTTATTCAGTCAATTTTTTTAATCATTTACATTAGTTTTAATTCTCATTGCTAGTCAATTTATTCAAAACTTAAATATCAAATAATTTAAATTGTAATTTAATTGTATTGATAATCCTCATTTTACATTCATTTTACATGATACCATCATAACTCATAATTGTGAATTAACTGTTAAATTAATATACATTGTTGTTTTAAAAAAATACTTTGTTTACTTTATTACAGGATCGAGTTCTGTAAGACGCGAATTATAAGTGCAACTTTTTAATATTCTTATCTTTATAATTATTGAAATCTAAGTATTCATTTTCTGTTTGCATTGTCTCTAAGAACTCTGGCGCCCACAATTAAAAAAAATAAAATTAATGAAAGAGACAACTCACCCTCAGTGAAAAAGAATCTCATATTTAATTAAACTAAATAAATTAAGTTTCGCTAAATTTATCCTTACAAATTGGCGATTGAGCTAGTATATCATATATCATTAAGTGACGTCAATTGATCTATTCATCACAAAGTGGCGCACAATTAGTTTTCCTTCTAAGGCCAGGGTGAACAGTTTAGGTGATATCGTATCTCCCTGCCTTATTCCTCTTTCAATTTTTATTTTATCTGTTTCTGTGTTTAGTCTAATTATTGATGTTGCATTCTGGTATATGTTTTTAAGTATGTTTGCGCATCGATGGTCTATTCTTGCTTTATTTAGTTCTTCTTCTAGTGCCCAGTATTCGACTGAATCAAAGGCCTTTTCGAAATCTATGAAGGCCATGCTTAGCGATAGATTGTATTCATTTGCTTTTTCTATTAGTATGTTAAGCGTTAGCAAATGGTCGTATGTACTGAATTCTTTTCTGAACCCAGCTTGTTCCACTGACTGGTAGTTGTCAAGTTTATCAGTTAATCTGTTACAAATTGTACGAGTAAACAGCTTGAAAAACTGAGAGAGCAGGCTTATGGGACGATAGTTTTGAAGATTGGTGTTATCTCCTTTCTTAAAAATTAGTACTACTATTGCGTTATTCCAGTCTTCGGGTATTATCTCTTCTTGGAGGCATAAGTTATAGATAGCTAAAAATAGCTTTTGAAGCACCACTTCCCCGCCTTCTTTTATCATTTCTGTTATGACATTATCTTCACCTGGTGCTTTGTTATTCTTCATCTGAGATAAAGCGTGATTTATTTCATCTAATGTGATTTCTGGAATCTCTTCCGACCCTACATTCAAAACTTTTCTTTGTTGTTTAATTCTTTCTGGTTTTTCTATCGTTGTGCTATAAAGTTATTCATAAAATTTTTCAGTTATTGTTTTGATCTTGTCTTGGTCTCGCTCTTCTTTCCCATTTTGGTTTTTATAGCAATTATTTGATGCTGTCCATTCGATTTTTTCATTATATGTTTTAGGCTCCTATTTTCTTCTATTCTTTTTTCTACTAGGTATTCGTGGTGGGTTTGTAGATCTTTTCTTATTAATGTTCTTACCGATTTCTTTACTTGTCTATATTCTTGTGGTCTGTGTTGTCCTTGTTTAGACATTAACCTTCTCTTTTCTATCCGGTATTTTGTTTCACTGGAGATTGTGTCTTTTCTTTTATTGCAAGGTGCTGTTTTCAAGGATGTTTCTACTAAAGCTGTAGCGATACTTTTAGTAATTTGGTTCATGTGTTGGTCGTTTTCTATGGGTTCTTTAAGTTTTTCTTCCAGTCCTTTCTGATATTCCTCTTTTTTACTTTTTAATATTTGTATGTCGATCGTCTGTTTGTTTTGCTTTTGAACATATTTTTTTCCTTCTAATTTCTTATCGATTTCTATTCTTTGATGAGATGAATTGGTTCAGAACTGTGACGTCTTTGACTGTTTCCCGGCGGTTTGTGAGGATATAATCAATTTCGTTCTTCGTGTTACTGTCCGGGCTAATCCAAGTCCATTTTCGCTGTGTCTTTTTGCGAAAGAATGTATTCATCGCATACTGTTTGTTCTGCGCCAGAAAAATCATTAACATTTCTCCCCTGCCATTTCTTTGTCCCAGCCCAAAGCTTCCTATTTGTTCCTCTGTGTCGTCCTGTTTCTGTCCGATGAAGGCATTGAAATCTCCCATTATGATTTTCTGTTGACATTTGACTTCATTGATGGCTTTGGTTATTTCGTCATAGAAGAGTTCAACGTCCTCATCAGGATATGCCGATGTTGGTGCATAGCATTGAACAATCTGTATTTTGTATTTTTGGCAAATTTGGAGTACAATATATACGACTCTGTCTGATATTCCTTTGTATGCTTTTATGTTGCCTTGTTGTCGTTTGTGTATTAGAAATCCTACACCTCTCTGACTTTCTACCTCATGGCCTTTGTAGAATAATGTGTTTCCTGAATTTAGTTTGATGAGGTTTTCTCCTTTTCTTCGTATTTCTGATAGACCTATTACGTCAAATTTGATTTTGCTGCATTCATTTTCAAGGTCGGCTAACTGATAGTCGTTTAGCAGCGATCTATTGTTATATGTTGCAATTAGAAGGGAAGTCTATTTATTTTTCAATTTAGTCAGTTTTGTGCCTCCCCCAGAATCCGTGAGGCTGACTGGTTTTCCAGTGTGGGATTCTGAGCTTATTGCTTTACCCGCCTGGGGTATTTGTGTTTTCAAGGCTGACATTTCATCCGGGGGGTTAAATAGCCATATTAACGTATGTGAAATAGCTAGCCCAAGCGTATGAGGAAGCCATAGCTCGGTTCATCAACCTTCTTCTCTAGACCCTATTTGTCAAGCAACAAGTAAAAATCCCTTAAAAAATCTGTTGGGAATCGTTACCTGGGAACGTCGATTCGAATGAACCTGTTTAACTGTCAAAATCATAATATGTGCCTGAAATAAATGAAAACACCAAAAAACGAAAATAAATAATATACCTAAACACGATTAGACAAATGAATACAACATTCATTAGATGACTCTTATAATCTCTAAATTGTTCGAGGTAGGTATTGCAAGGAATTGGTTTAAATAATAACCAAACTCAATGTTACAATTGTATCGAACAAAATGTTAAGATTTTATTAAATTTTAGATCAAAGAAGAGCTGGTGAGCATTTTATGAAGTGGTTAAAAGAGAGTCCAAACATTAAAATCGACGGAGACAAAAAACTAGCAAATTAAACTGGACAATCAGAGCTTTTGAAAGATGTTACCGTAACCTAGTCGAACACCTACTACTCAGAAAGGGACAAAAATCCGACCTGATGATACTATCATATCATAAGTAACTAGTATATCATACTAAAACATAAATATAAATGTAGAAAGTATATTCAATAACTTCTTAGCTAAAACAAGGTAATGTACTTTATACACTGTACATAATTGGAGTAATCCAATCTAACTTATGTTTGTAAATAAAAACTAGGCAAAGATGTAGCATTTGCTTATGCCGGAATTTGAAAATGCTACAACTCTCAATAATATGAGCAACAAAATTGTAACATCAATGTAACCAATTATTTGATATTAATAAACTTATTCTTTGTAATGGTTTAATACTTTAGGGAGTAATGCAGCTTACCAGAAGAACATCAGGACGAATTTAGAAAAGCAAACAAAATGACTCTAGAAAATGTAATGAAACCTTAGTAATGAATTGCATTTCTTACGGTCAAAGAACAAGATCTATTAAATGACTGTCTTTATTAACACTAAACAAAGCCCCACTAAACACATATTATATAGAATGCTAAGAATAGAAAAATCAGTTTAGAGATATGAAAAAATTTAAACTAACACCAACTAATATTTAAACACCATATTTTATATGGAATATCGAAAATACATAAACCACATACACGTTTGTGTATAGTAGTCTAGTTGTATAAATTCACCAATACATCCTATTGCTAAATGTCTACATAACGTTCTTAGTCCTCTTGTAAATAATACTAACTCATATATGAAATATTAACAGTACTTTAGTAGGCAAGTTCTAGATTCTAGATATGTTTTCGCACTTTCCTCTTCACCTAACTTCACATGGCCTGCCCCCTACCAAAGCTATCTTAGCTGTCTAAAAAGCTATCCAAAATACTGTCTTAGCTTTATTAAAAGCTGTCTTAATTTCAGGCAGCATTTTGGTCAGCTACGACAGATTATTTAAGCAGTTAATACAGCTTTTTAGGCAACTTTGGTAAGGGTATCAGTTCTATTAACTATCTGATTGCTGTGTATTTTTATATTTATTGAGACTATGAAACTGTAGCATTTGGGGTTCTGTCAGAGTTAATGAACAGAGCTTTTAAAATAGTAGAGAGATGGTGCGATGAAAATTTAGTTTCGATCAATCCCAATAAAACGGAACTTGTGCTATTTACAAGAAGTTATAAATTGAAATTCAATGAACCCTCTTTGTTCGAGGCACAATTCAAGCTATCTAAAGAAGTAAAATATCTAGAAATCATCCTAGAAAAGGAGTTTAACAGGCAGCGCCACCTAGATCCTAAATATGAGAAAGCTGTCCGTTACCAGTGTTGGAGAGCGATAGAGTCGACATGGGGACTGTCACCTAAAACCACATACTGAATATACACAATTGTCATCAGGCCTATGTTGGCATATTATGGCGCACTAGTTTAGTAGCTACGATCAGGATAAACAACAGCTCAAGCAAAAATGTCCCGCCTCCAAAATTTAGCATATCGCTGGAGCACTGAAGCAATGAAAACCACTCCACTCCCACCAAGGCAGTGGAAGCTGCCTTGGTAAGCACCTGTCTCCGTTAGATATTTTCGTGAGAAATGAGGCACAGGTAACCGCAGTATGCTTGAACTTCACGGCTACGTGGAGGGGAAAAAGCTGGGGACCTCGACACGCAACAGCTCTAAACGAGGCATATCACATCCACCAGCTATGAGAGTGAGCACAGGCCTTTAGGCCTGAAATTATATATTCGGCAAAGGGTTCAAAATCGAACTAGACTCAATAAATGATCTGTCACAAACTTATGACATCCGCATCTACACGGACGGATCAAAAAGAACCTCAGGAGTTGGCGCAGGTGTTTATGTCTCCGAGCTCGACATACAAATGCATATAACACTAGGTAATCTCAGCACCATATTCCAAGCTGAACTGTGTGGTTAAACAAAGATATATTCTTCCTCACGGACAGCAAGACAGTTGTACAAACACTCAACAAAATGGAGACCAGAAGCTTGATGGTTAAGGAGTGCATAAAATCACTAAACCAAATATCTGCAGAAAACAGAGTAACCATCGTCTGGAAAAAAGGGCACAATGGAGACCTTGGTAAAGAAAGAGCAGACACTCTTGCAAAGAAAGCGTCTCGTACAAAACCAATTGGTCCAGAACCAATATACCACTCACCATGGACACTGTTCGCGAACAAATTAAAAAAAAAACAGCAATTCGCGAATGGAACAACAGGCAGAAGGGCTTCGCCACTCCAAAGCAACACTAACAGGTCCTTGTAAATGTAAAACTAGATATTTTCTAAAACTATCAAGGAACAAAATAATGACAGAAATACTTACCGGTCATTGCAGACTAAATGACCGTATGCCCAAGATAGGTGTCGTTGACAGCTCCTTATGCAGAGAATACTTAGAGAACGATGAGACGGCAGAACACATTCTGTAAAACTTCCCCGCTCTCGCCAGACAAAGACATACTCACCTGAAGATACGGTGGCCAACATAAAGGGATGCGATCCAAGCCGCATACTAAGCTACATAAATACCGTAGGACTGCTGAATTTGTAAAACCTTTCTGGAGGCACAATGGGCCTCCTTAAGTGGCCCAAGTGCGCAAGTGGCTGGCATATTTATGCTTCGCCATACTGTAATGGAATAAATGCTTATTCCGCTACACTAATTTTCAATTGCAAATAATTATTCTCGATATTTAATACTTAGGTCGCCAGTGACATCTATTCACGAATGGGTTTATTTCGTGCGAATAACGATTTTAATAGTGTTAGTACTCTATTTTGTACCTACAATTCGTGAATTTATTTTACTATAGATTACTATATTTAATATGGAGTATTTTTATTACTCTGCGCTACCTGGTTTATAGTGTTGATCACATGTTATAAATTAGCCAATAAAACAACGGCAAAAATAATTTGGTCCAATGTCTTGAATTTTGAATACGGTATGGTTATCTTGTGTTGAGATGTTGACGGGTGAGTGCTGATTTTTTAATCTTGAAATATTTAATTCATCTTGCAATATTTTTAACTAATTCTTTCATTTTTAAATTCATAATTAATATTTGTTTATGATTCGCTTAGTATTATTTGACTAAAGCAAGAATTTAGCATTTTTTATATTCCGCTTTTAATTAGCTTACATCTTCAATATTTTTTATTTATTGTCGTGACTTTTTGGGCAATACTACCGATTTATTGGTAAATAGTTGCGTCTATCATTAATTAAATTCATGTAATTTAAAAGAGGCTTAGTCCAAATTTAGGGAGACCGTAATTATTTTATCGTTCAGTGGTCACGCACATTATTTTACGTATTTTCATTCAAATTGAACAGTATTATTTGGGTTAATTCTAGGAGTTATATTCCTGCAAAGGTAGTAAATTGAATTTTCAGTAGAATTTCTCCAAATTTTCCCTCATAGTATTGCTGGTTTTAATTCTTTTCAGGTTTATTTAATTAAATTTTCAATTTATTTGTTACATCAAGCATAATATAACTATTAGCATTCACCCTGTCTAGTCTCAATCCTGATGTACTGACATTATTTTGCATTTATGAGAGGTTAATCTCGCATATGTAATTTTATCTGGTTTCATCTGTTATCTAAATTTCTATCTCGAATGCGAGGTAGTGATTATATTATCTTTATCTTTAATTAAATTGAGGCGCAATTGCGCTCAATTTTCGTTTATGTGCCAAGGGCCTAAATAAAAGTAATAGTAATTACTTATTTTGAGTCATAAGACTCATTGTTAGAGGTTGTATCTCTATTTCTCTATTTATTATCGAATTTAAAGTTACCTTTTATTTAAATTTACCGAGAGTCATTGAATTGAAACGTCATTCCATTATTCTCTTTTGAATTTTATATTTCAATCATCATTTTCATTTGAATTTTATATTTTAAAGTAAAGAGAAGGAAATCTTGAGTAACAGTAGTTATTTATAATTTTTGCTCATTGTCTGTTCAACTCAACATAGTAATTTGAGTTTCTGATTGTATTTGCTTTTACCAGTAAATTTTTAATTTGGAGATTGCTTCATCATATGTTTCACATTGTCACTGATGTTAACATGATATTTCCTTGCGTTTTATTTAATTAACGATATACATTGATCTAAGACTAGTTTATTTCTTATTTCATATCATACTGGATTGGTTGAAGAAAACACCTAGCTTGTCAAGCAGCAGGTGTTCTTCCACTTTCTGTACTGAACCACTCTGAGGGAACCAATACTTCGTGAACCAAATAAGTCCCCGATAGATACTAACTTGGGAACAGACAGAATCGGTTCCAGTGGAGGTCCCAATACGATCGCACGGTTACAGAATAATTGGACGCAGCTAAGTATTAGCCAATCAGAAGATAAACATATTGTAAAGACCAATTGTAACATTTCATTTTTTTTTTATCTTTCACATTAATTTTAATTTTCACTACTAAGTCAATTTATTCATCAGATAAACTCCATTTCAAATAATTT
Organism: Pissodes strobi; assembly: GCA_016904865.1. NCBI lineage: Eukaryota > Metazoa > Arthropoda > Insecta > Coleoptera > Curculionidae > Pissodes > Pissodes strobi. Next base: position 10,128 of record JAEQML010065854.1, read on the forward strand.
CATAAATCATATTTGTATTTTCGTTTAATTATATAGTTAATATATTACTTGTTTTAAAACTTATCTCTTTAATTTATCGCAGGATAGAGGTCTGTGAGACATTGCGATTTCTGATATATCAAATATATGGTCTTTATATTTATTTATATTCAAGTACTCATATTCAGTTCGCATTGTCTCTAGGAACTCTGGCGCCCACAAAAAAAATAACGCTAATAGGGGAAACAACTCACCCGTGAGAATAGCCATAAAAAAACGAGTCTCAAAACGAACATCATTTATTAAAAAAATTTCTTATGGTTATAAAAAGTAGTATACAGTCAGCGAACAACCAGTATTGCGTTACAAAATGGCGCCTAACTTTCATTACAACACTCTTCGGTATCCGTATCCGTGTAGCATTTTTGTTAGATAGCAAATTGCTAGTTATCTTTAAGATATTTGCTGTTTTATAATTATTACATGGTCCTTAAATTTCTAAACATAGCACGAATATTAGACCCATTCCTTGTAGATTATATATTCGATAATGTTGTGTGGAATTCATCTTTCTGTACTAAATAATTATCTTTTATACCACTTAGAACTTAAATGGATGGGACCACTTTGGTCCATATTTTAACACGTAAATTGACAATTTGGCGACCCTGGATGAAGTTGGAAACATTTCTAACATGTTGAGCAGCTTACTCTTAACATACTCTCAAAAATAATTTTGAATCATTCATCTCAATAACACTCTGAAAATTAATCTTGATCGATCAAATATTTAAAAATGGCTTTGCCTTGACGTTTAACCTTACAATTCAAGAGTTTTAAAGCTCGAGTTACTTACCCGTTAACCCAAATATTATTTAAGTATGGTTCCTATTATTGCCACAGAGGAGCTTGAATAACCTACTCCAATATCAAGACAACTTAGATCAAATGGAGATAAATTTAAGAGCTAATTATATATTTTCCAGAATTATTAGTGTAATATTTCATTTCTTTTTAAATTCATCTCTGTTAAAAAGGCGACGGAGCAAAAAGGTAGTGACTGCAAATACTTTTTCATTTCCTCTCTGAAATTGGTTCAAAATCTTATTACCTTAATACAGAAATTATTTTTAAATTAGGAAATGAATATTCAAATGAAGAGCGCAAGTGAAAAAAGGCCTTGGAACTGAGAGAGAATACTATTACTATCAATAATGAGATAACCTTAACGTAATAATTATAAACTTCGAGCGATTCCAAGGAAAAATTAAAGGTAATAATTTGGCATTGCTGTTTAATTATTGCAAAAGTATCATAAAGGCAATGAAAGTTGTGTCCTAATATTCGAACTCATCAAATTCCAAATTATCTTACGACTTGAATTTCATTATCCTAATACTTGTCGCTTGATTCAAGATATAGCATTTATTTATATTTCTGCTTTGAGAGACTCAAAAAGCTTATATAGCCCAAAGCAGGAATAAGAAAAATTGATAATGACTGTTTTCCTTCTCTTTAGAGTCTCGCAGCGGTTTTATGCTTCGGCTTACATTATTTGAAATCGTATTTCCTTTGTACTGTAATTTTAAATAAAAAATACTGTGTTGGGTGCTTAAGATTTAAGCGATTGTCTAGACACCGAGGGACAAAAATGAAACAATATAATAATTATATATTGAATTATTCTGAAACATTTCATGTAATAGCGGAATATGTAGGTAAATGCATACAGATCGTAACTATATCATATTGCCGGAGTTTTTGTGATAATCTGATCTAAAAACTATTGCTATCCCGGCAATAATTGATTTGCGTCCTTTAACACAACAAAATATATCAGAAAAAATAATAAAAATTTGTGTTGCGTCGAAAATTATACTCTTTTAAACAGGATTAGTATTTTTCTAATTTCTGTAGTTCTATCTACGTTAAAGAAACAATATTTATCAAATTTCGTAGCCATTAGCACACGCTGTTTTAACACGCAAATGTTTTGTCAGTAGTGATAGTTGCCAGCGTTAATGGTATCCGCACTACATAGAAGAAAATTGTAAAGTTTGACCATGTTTCTTTTTCATCGAGATAAAATTAACGTAGGTGATCATAAGTGTAATTTGAACACAATTCGTTCACTTGAGCTACGCATTTTTAAACGTTTTTGATTTCGATAGACGCTATCAGAAACTTAGATCTGCAACTGCCAACTATCATCTACAAATTATAGGGTTTAAGCTAGATGAACTGCGCCATTTTAAACGTTTCTGCCTTCAACAAACATCATCAGATAGCTAGACCTGTCAACCAGCATACGCGAATGACCAACTTCTTTAATTAACCACTTGAACTATACCATTTTGAAAATTTGTGCGTTCGTTAGACATCACCAGGAATTTAGAATTATCAGCAGTCATTTGCCACCTGCCACCTGACAACCGTCATAGCTGCCATATAGCTTTCGTTTGCTGCCATTATTTGTAATGTAATACGTTACTTGACAGTACGCGTGTTATTGTTGCCAGAAATTGTAACAATCATTTGGATATGCTCGTTCCAATGTCAGTAATTTTGAATTTTCTGTAACAATTCGCGGTTAAATATCAAAAAACAATTAATTTATTTTCTTACATTCGCAAACTTCAATATAATCTAGCACACCATTGGAATTATTTTTAATGTAATTGATTTGTCTACGCTACTGGACTGGAGGCATACAAGTATATATGGGTGCCGATATCTTGAATTTAATGTGCATCTATTAATTTTACAGCCTTTCTTCAGTTTGTGACATAACAAGGTGCTTTGTTTTGACAGTTACATAATTCAGAATGTTTTGTGAAGGAAATTTGATCGAGTTTTTCGCGGAATTTTCAAATTAGGAAGTGAATTCATGCTTACTTAGTTGGTGGTATTTGAATTGACCTCGTATCGACACGGGTATTGTAGGTTGATCGCGCGTATTATGGCGATCTGGGTGAATAAAACCGAGTCCCTTTTCGATAGACCTTCAGGCCTAAAAGGTGTAAAGGCGGTGACGGAGACGTCAAAATGTTTTTTAAATTTCCCTGGAAATTGATAGCAGCTAGGCTGGATTATAATAATTTTTGACCCCATGGCATTTTAGTATGGATTAGCCGACACTGAAGGAGAGCCGACCAACAGGTAATTATTTGAGTGATGGCGAGTTTTTTTTTAGCAGCACGAGGACGCCATTTTGAGACGTCTGATGTTCGTTTTATTTCATTTCAGGCTCTTAATTCTACTTTGAAATTTACTCTTAACTCTACCTACTTAACTTTACTCTAATTGTAAGTCCAACTTTGATGGGATCCTGAATTTGAACTGGTTCGAGTGATAGTACTAAATTTCAATACATATGGGCAAATGAGGAGACTATAGGAGAGGATCGGGAGATTCCAGGACGCAGTTCCATTCCAATCGTAGCCTGGTGGGTAGCAATGTAATTGTTAATTGGGAAGTGGAGATTAAATGGTCGGGATGACTGCGTGGCTATGGAACCACTTTGCTGAAGAAGCGTTTTGGAGCCCTGAGCATTCTCGTCTGGAATAAGATAAGTGATCCTTTTTACCTTTTAGAAATGTTTGCACAATTCCTCATTATTTCATCTTTTTAAACAGAAAAACCAACATTTCAAAATTTAATTTTAAGTATCTTTACCGTATCTCATAGATTTATCTTATCTTACCTCTATCTTATCATTGATTAACCCTGTACATTTATCTTATTGTACAGTTACCTTACCGTATCTCAACACGAGATTATATATCTTTAACTTTAAGCCTCGTATCTTGGATTTTGATATTATCAATCAAATCTTGTATCTTATCGTATTATCTTATTGTAAATTTATCTTACCGTATCTCAAAACGAGATTATCTATCTTTAACTTTAAGCTTCGTAACTTGGATTTTGATATGCTCAATCAAAATAATTATCTGTAATGAGTACTATGTATTATAGAGATTGAATACTCATGTACATACTAGGTATTAATCTTGGAAATTTTCATTTGTAAATTTTTGTAAACTATTATTCCTTAATTATCTTTACTCTAGTTACTACATAACAAGTAGATATTATTTGGCTATATTTTTAAATGGTTCAAGGGTAAGCCTTAAATTTAATATAAATTGAATTTCTCTCGGAGAAGTGTGATAGATTTTGCAATTGTCTCTCGATTGCGACAAAACTTCTAAGTATTATAGGTAGTTGAAGTTCGATAGTTTAACATTGATTTTGCTCAATTCTGAATAATGTTTTGATCAGAATTACTTTGGGATTATGTAATGATATATTCCAGACTTATTAATGGGCTGATCGTAACTTATGGGCTATTCGCTTATCAGAACCATTAATTTTAATTAGGGTCGTAAGGAAAATTTCATATACATTAATGATCTCATTATATTGTAATCTAGGATCAGTCTTGTTAAGTATTGATTATTCTATCTTACCTTACCTATACCGAATGTAATTATTGGTAGTTGGAATTGGGATGTAAATTTTGTAAAAGATACTCGGTAGAGTCAAAGATTATTATTAAAATTTGTGAGGGAAAGCATATCTTTTATTTCTTGCGTTTACTTTCCTTACATTGGTGTCTTATTATGGATAATGTAATCTGACAATTTTGCTTATCTTTCGGTCTACTTTAGATCTGGCGCCCACACTTAATTGAATTTTTAGAATTCGAACTCACACCCCTAGTGCCACCGCAATAAGACGTATCTGAGCAGCGACAGGGTAACTCAAGGAACATTTTTAGCTCCTACTTTTATTTATTCAAATAATTTCAATTAAAATCTAAACAACAATTTTAAAAATTAAAAAATAAAAGAGAAGGGTGGAAATGTTATAAAATAACAATAGTTTAAAGAAAAATGACTATTTAAAAGTTAGTGTATTGAGTCCAGTTGCCTGTTGCATTGAGTGAATGTAGCGGTTTTTTGTATTTTTTTTTTACTTTAAAATTTAATTAAAAAAGAGATATTGTTTTATTTCTTGTATTAACGTAGTGCTGAGCAGTCGAGCTCAGGACTTAAGGGAGTCCAGGGTTTTTATGATCATTCTGAAATTAGCAATGAACATAGCTGTGAAATGAATATCGTATTAGATAAATGAAAGAGATAACCGTCTTCAATAGTGATGGATGTAGAAAGCCACAATCTTAAACTGAGGTTAAAGTTCTCCAGCTGATTACGTCACGTTCAACGTGTTTTCACTGCTCGAAGTGTCTCATCGAGGGGATCCAAAAACTTCTACGAACAACACTCAATAGCAAAAATAATATTATTGACGCAATAACTGAAATTGTAGATTTGTTAAGAAAGGAGATTGATAGTTTAAAATTACAAATGGCAAGAAATATATGTGACATAGGAAGATGTTCATACTATTTGCAGAAATGATATGAGAAAATTAGGGCAGGGATAGGCAGGAAATGTGCCATATAAAAAAGAACCTGATTTAAAATTTTGAATACCGACAAATAAATATTAAGTGACAAAGGTGATGCGTCATAAAAAAAAGATATGCAGGCTATGATGACAACCATCTCCGACAAAATATCGAACAAGTTTCTGAAAATAATGGAGATTCGGAAGAATAATGGCACTTCTAAAAAACTAAGATATTGCATGCAACGAGTTTTCAAATAATTACAGCGACACATCTGTCCAAAAAAAAATCCGTTAGATGCTGCCACTTTCATAATATACTTTTCTGGTATATGAACCGTGCATACTGCCGGTGGCGACTTATAGCTTAGAAACTGTCACGCTTACAGAAAAAAGTGCAGAAAGACTAAGGGTTACACAAAGATCGATGGGTGTGAGCTTAAGACAGAGAATCCGCAACGAAACCATCAGAGGAAGAACAGGCCTAACAGATATTATCGAAAGAATAATGACACTCAAATGGCAATGGGTAGGACACGTTGCAAGGCAGAATACAGACAGGTGGACAATAAGACTGGTACATTGGCGACCTAGAGAAACAAAAAAGAGTGTGGGAAGACCGCAGAAAAGAGGGTTGGACGATGTCAAAAGATGCGCAGGAAGACAATGGTTCCGAGTAGCACAGGACACATTTTCGTGGAGGGTCCTAGGAGAGGCCTTCGTCCAGTCGTAGACCGAGAGAGGCTGACGAAGAAGAAATGCTGCCAATGTCAGCTATTCTTTTGTTCTAAAGGTAACAGTTCGTCCAGAACATCGACAACAGTTTTAACGCGTCATCCAAAAGAGGTAACAGTAATTTAACCCGGGATGTCGCGCATGGCCTAGAAACCCATATAGTTCTTGAACGATTTTTTAGTAGGAATTTTTTTCGTTTCGTGATCTGCTCAGCATAGGGTTGCCACCTGTCCTTTTTTGAAAAGGACAGGCCTTTTTTCAAACAAATTGTCCTTATGACTTTTTTAGTCCTAAAATGTGCTTTTCACAAATTATACTATTGCAGTAAGTTCCAGTTTCCAGTACTTTTAATTTTCTTAATTTGATTTGTTTGTAGTGCGCGTTTTTTGGTGGCGTACTTTTTCTATATTTTTACCCTTAGTGAATCATGAATGATTAGCTTAGAATCTAAAAACTTATTTAAAGAACTCCATTTAATAATACTTCAAGCTTCATTTTAAACCATTTACATTTTAAAAAGTATAAAAAAGCCTGTGGTGCATTTTATAGCAATTCGTTCTAGGACCTGAACCTCTGCGTGACAGACCGGCTGGACCCCTCCTCCTCCGCAATGTCGCTACTACCTCAGAACTTTTTGCAGTTCTTTTTTACTCTGCAAAAAGGTGGCAACCTTAGCTAAGCATGGTAGGTGTGAACTGTTCCCTTTATTGCAAAATTTGTAGCGATTTGTATTGTTCTCTTTTGTATTTAAAGAGAGTTCTTTTCTGTATTGTTTGAGTGGGAAAGGCTCCTCTAGTGCATATAGAAGGAAACTGAATCCCAAGAACCATTTTTTGATGAATATGACGAAATCGACCATCTTAGCACCAATAGCAACTATTCTGATCAAGAGTACGAAGCAGAAGAAGGCGAACAGTGGCTATACAAGGAGAACTTCTCCTTCTTCTGGTACCGCCTTCTATTGAATGTTGTCGATCATCCTGGCTATCTGTATTTTGGAGACCGTTGCGCGAAATAAGGATCTGGTACTTTTTACATACCACTCTCTCAAGTTCTTAAGCCACGATGTCTGTCTTCGTCCAGGTGCTCGTCGCCATTTAATTTTTCCCTGCATTATTAGTTGAAGGAAGCGGTATTTCTCGCCTCTCATAACATGCCCGAAGTATTCCAGTTTCCGTCGCTTCACTGTGTTTAAGATCTCGGGCATTGTATTTAGACGCAACAAGACATCAGCATTGCGTACCCTATCAGTCCAGGAAATCCTAAGTATGCGACGATAAACCCACATTTCAAAGGCCTCAATATTTTTGCAATGCCGATCCAACAGTGTCCATTCCTCTAGTCCAAGACATTGAAGAAGTAGAGGAAGGAAGCAATTTCTTGAAGGAAAAAATGATTTAAAATATAATAGAACACAAATTATAGATTTGCGGAAAGTCGCAAAGCAAAACTTTAAAATTTTATTTGTGTCTTACTCTATAATATCTTATGGCACTCGACGAACGGTGTGTGTGTGCAAAAATGTTGATTGGCACGATTCTTGAATAATAGGTTCTACTTTGGGGGAAACAGATGTCCTGGGTGTGAGTTCCACAGTGATGCAGTGGGCCAGGCAAAGTAGTCCTTGTAAAACGATGCTCTAGGGGTTTCCAGTTGCACGACGAAGGGGTGTGCCCTTGCCACCTGTCGTAACTGTCTGACAGGTGTTGCTGGAGCAGGGTGAGGTGGGCCAAATCCTGGGAACATCTGCCATGCAGAATCCATGGGAGGAAGGACAGGGGAAGGCTGCAAAAAAGGTGTCTCCTCTAGCGACGTACAGAAAAGAGAAAAAAGATAAGAAAAGTTACAGCACGAAAGCTAGACCCCAGCAATCACTGAAACAACAGCAACCTCAATCCCAATTCTCAGAAGACCTTGAAGATTATGTTTGATTTGTATTTTATTTCTTGTTTTGTAAATGCTTTTTGACATTTCTCGTTTAAAATTAACATTAGTTCAATAGTATTTCCTATACTGTTTACTAAAATAAACTTTTTTGACCTCAATATTGTGACTTAATTTTTCCACTAGAGCGCCACAAACTTCCGGAATGATATTTTGTTATGACTAGCTTTGAAATTTTGAATAAATATTGTAAGCTCGTAAAAAAATCCCTTCTTGCTATATCTTAATGTTACAGCTAACCTAGAAGTTATTAATATGTTTTCAAGTCAGTTTAAATGAGTTAGCAATATAAAAATAACTAAGATGGTACCTACCGTTAAGGATGCGGCTAGCGCAACATGTGCTCCGACTGCTCGTCAGCGTGAGAGTGGGTCAAATTATTTAGTTTTGACCAGGACGCCACTAGTTTGAAATAACTAAATCCGCAAACCCAAACTAGAAGATCCTCGGTCTTGAGAATCCTCACGGGCGATTCAAAATCAAATGACTATCAACTACACTTGTTTGGTTGAGATATTTCAGAGCAAATAAAATAAGGTACGTTCGTGCAGGTTTAAGTTTATTGGGTGCTCGTTAATTTTGACGTTCAAGTGTTGTCGTGTTTCGATCAATAAGCAGAAAGATATAAATATAAAAAAAATGTAAAGGAGCCTATAAAGTAAGAACAAATAATAATAAGTTAATATTTGCTCACAATTATAGAACTAGTTCAGTGGTGTGTACATACAGACTGTAATTTTAATTAAGTTGAATTCTAATGGAAGTAAAATGGATAAAAGAATGATCGAACAATTGTTTGGCACGTTTAGCTATAACCGAAGTAACAATATAATATACTAAATGATTACGAAGGATCAAAATCAATTTCCGCAAATAAATAATAACCGCAATATGCATAAGATGTCTATCGTTTCATCATACTAGCAACAAGAGTGATCAAGATAATACTATTACTACTAAACCTTGTGCGCGTCTACCATCGTATACGTGTCGCAGTTGTACATAAATAAACTTTAACGATTCAGTTTATCAAAGACCGTTATGTAAAATTATTATAACCAGATAGTCAATAAGTCAGAACGACAATATTTATCATTTACCACAATATAAATCAAATTGTAAGAATAAGGAAATATACCATAAAAAACTATGAGCATTAATTGAACCACCTAGTAAATAGTGTCCTACCAGAGGTATACTTATTTAAATTTAAAGAGTTCCAAAAATATTTATATCAATACAACGCAGGAAGAAATAAAACATGCAATCTAATACAGCGCTGAAAATACTAATAACACGCCAATAACATTACGAAGAAGATCACAAGCATTCTGTGTACATAGAAGCACACCCAAACTGTCTTAATCCACACATTTATCTTATCTGGTCTCCGCCGAGATCACCTCCGGCCTTCTGAACGTAGGCTGCTAGGCGCCTTGGGACCCATAAACTATCAGTAGCAATTGAGGTAATGCCCCTATGTCTTTGGCTGCAGTCGGTACCAAAAAAAAATCATCAAACGTACTGACTGGGAGCTACTCGGTTAGCTACTTAACTCGCTCCAAATAAAAACACTAAAAGAGAACAAGCTCTAAGCAAGCACTCTCCTACTGCAATTTTAGACAGCCTCCAATTTTAGAACACTCTCCATACAAAGAGTATTTCAAATAATAAAAAGACCCCCATAAAAATTTAGCCATCCTTGACAAAATGGCAGAGGCCATATTTATAACTAGTATCATATTACCTTTTATAGGTAATTGGCATAATAAAAGCCCCAACGAAACCTGAACAATCTATCCGCTGTTTTACCTTCATTAGCCCTTTTAAAAAATAAAACCCTAGGCAACATCAAATCTTGCCCATTTATGCAATTACTATTAAATCATTCACTAGCTTATGTAGTACTTTAAAAGTTCTTGTAATCAAAATCCAAAGTAGAAAAGAAATTTATTAAAAATCATATACAACCTATATCCTATTATACAATACTAGTTCCCATAAAGACAAATACATCAGCTTTGATTTTGATTTGATTTGATTTGATTGACTGCAACATAATACCGAGGACGGTATCATGAATCCCTATTCAATACGCTTCATTTCCCGTGAATATTACTTCTTGTAAAAGTAATGATTATAACAAAGTTATACTATGCCTGTTCCAGGCCCAAGTTATCATACATTCGATGATATAACAAGTGCATGAATTAATAAATTTTGAACAAGACTCAAGAATATCATTTTCTATAGAGCAGTATTGTGCAGTACATTCAATCGCCTCTGAGAACCGTTAGATAATTTAGTGAATTACACCATGAGAAA
>JAEQML010065855.1:0-20523 GCA_016904865.1 Pissodes strobi
CAGCGTATAGGAAAAATAAATTTCAGTATAATCGAAAATGTCTTCATTGACTTTATTCAAATAATAATATCTATTATTATTATTAGTATTCTAATCCGTAATGTGTAAAACCACTTATTGTATTGTACAATAGGCGCGAAAGAGAGGGAGCTATGAAGAAAAGTGAGATGCTAGACTACTGGGGCCGCGCGAGATCCGACGATCGCGGCTAGAAGAAAATTACTTTTTTTACATTTAATTCTATTTGTCCATTACCATTTGAGAAAAAAAAATATTCTTGCACCTATATATTTTAGATACTTAAGGCAAACTTTTTGTAAGAATAAAATTTTTTGATTTGAGCCTTTATTTCGGAGAGAATGCGAGGTGAATACAAAGATGAATATATTTCAATCAGATTTTGCCCAGGTTCGAAGGGAGATATTTCAATTTTTTGATTTATTTTGCCGTAAGGGCCAACGTAATCTGCATATTTCAAGCAATGATAAAAAATATAATTCGAACAAAAATGTAGATGAATTTTATATGAAAACATTCATAAATTAATATCCTCCACGTTCATATAATAATCTCGATTTTTAGGTATACTGCCCTTTTGCCCGTTCTAATTTTTGACTACCTTCGGATTTTGAACTAATATAATAAAACCTTCATTCTGTGAAAAAATCATTTATAGAAGGCTTTTACTGCGTTGGGCATTCTACTATAACCAATCTGTAGACTTCGTATTATTTTTCTTTAGCAGTGGTATAAATATTGGTTTTAGCCACTCGCCAGGAAATTCACACAATTTGTATATCTGATTAATAATCTTTGTGAACGTTGTTATTATATTGTTATCCAATGCTTGTATTAAATCGATGAAGGTCCATCTGGATCTGGTACTTTAATTTTTTTGTTGTTCTTATTGGCCTGCACTACTTCACTTGGTAAGATTTTCAGAACTTGATTGTCCTCCGCTATTCTTAGCTCTCTCTTCCTCTCGCCATCGAAAAGTTCCCTGATGTAATCTTGCCAAATTTTCTTTATTTTTATGTCATCGTCTCTAATTTGCCTTGCCTGTTTCTTGTGGCACATGGTATTTTTCTCCTTGTTTTGCCTGTTATCTCGTCATGTTTGTAATCTTGCCAAATTTTCTTTATTTTTATGTCATCGTCTCTAATTTGCCTTGCCTGTTTCTAGTGGCACATGGTATTTTTCTCCTTGTTTTGCCTGTTATCTCGTCATGTTTGTTGTTTAATTATTTGCATTCTTCAGTTTCCATCCTTCCATTTATGCGTTGTTCGTCTGATTTCGTAATTTATTTTGTTTTTGAATATATATTTGTTGTTGGCTTTGTTTTTATATATTCCTTTTTTTTTCATTTTGGTCTGTTTCAAGCTTCGTCCAATCTTTTTTGATGTCTTTCTTCCTTGCCAAGAGCTTATTTTCATGCTATTCCATGTAATGTTTATGTCTTGTTGAGGCATTACATTGATTCTTTTAGATTTGTAAGATTCATTGTTGGTGTTTTATGTAAACATTTGCCAGTAGAAAATTATGATCTGTATTCCCATCAACGCTGGGCTAAGTATATTCTGTTGTATATAAATCTTATGATTTCTGACTATATTATTATCATTGTGGTGAAATCCACGTATACAGTCTTCTTGGGGAGACAATTGTAGAACGTATTTTCACTAACTATTTTTCCTGTTAGAATTGAACCAGTAATGTATCCGCTTGATTATTTAGTTCCTGCCCAAACCTCTCCATTATATTATTGATTTTTCCTCTCCCAACTTTCACGTTGGGGTCTCCTATAATAATGGTTACTTCGCGCTTTGTGCTTTTTAGACTTTTTGTTAATTATTCCAAATGCGTAGAAAGCTGTCCAGTTTGAATATCGCTACTGTCTGTTGTGGTCGCGTATACTCGAATTAGAATAGCATTACTCAAATTATGTAGTGCTTCTGTAGGAAACTTTTCGGGATACGGTAACAATTTTAAATTATCAAATCCAACATGCTTCAGTTTGGCAGCTCAACCTTCATAGAATTTACCATGTAGCGTTAAAAATCTTATCATACCAGCAGTTAAACTATACAGAAAGCAAGTACCTAAACTCATTTTTCTGTTGATTGACTAATGATAGCATACCCATTTTGTCATAGTAAATTATGACCCGTTCAACTTAACACTTGAAAAATATGTTTAAAACTATTTCGAAACGATACTTATACACTTCATACAGCGAAGAGTACTTGAGATCTCTACCAAAGCACAGTAAATTAACCTTTATGATATAGTAGACAAATCACAGTTGTTCCTATGAATAATTAGTAATGCCATACTTGCTTTAGCTGACAGTATACTAACAATCATTAAAACCAAAATCATAGTAGCAACCAAGATCGTTAACTTTGTTAACTCGTTCAAGATTAATCAAACATTTTGGGAAATAACTTGGGTTTCTTACTGTGTATCATCTTTTATTATGGCTTATATTATAAACAGTAAGTAGTTGCTAATAAACAAATAATAAATTTATACTTTAGATTATGGCTTTCATTCTTTCAACTGTTTTTATAAAACTCTTACTGGCGCTACCTCGTTAAATTTTGGCCATTCCAAAAGTATGTCAAGATCAGCTTGCAAAGCAATTGAATCAGTGTACGTTTATATTCTCTATCTAGTTTGGCGAATAGTTCCTGGCATTTCCATACTACCTTGGATTAACAACGGCTAGAGTCAAAGCTTTCAAAGCTACTTGACTGTCCGAGAAGATTTTGATTGATTCGCCTTTCCAGTTTCTATCTAGATACTGGAGATACAGGATATGAAGGCAACGAGAGAGCTGATGCTCTTGCAAAGCAAGCGACCACAACGGCTTTCATAGGACCAGACCCCGTATTGCGAATAGCTTACAACACATCTAAAGAAGCCCCCTCTAGGTGGACACAACAGCAATTTGCAGGCAAATGGAAAAAGTTATCGGGCCCAACACATTCAAAGATGCAATGAATCTGACATCAGGAGTTAGAACTAGAGAGCTACTTCAACTTGGCCGACAGCAGGTACAGGGTGTAGTTAGCAAGTCATTATCGGCTAAGAAGCCGCATGAACAAGATAGGGCTTGCCGAAGAAATGGAATGCTTGGAGGACGATTAAACAATGGAACATGTTTTATGCCACTGTCCAGCAATGGACAGAACCAGACAAACAGTGTTTGGAAATTTTCAAATGACACATATATTTAAAAACTATCTACCCTAAAAAGCTAATCGAGCTTCTGGACTAGTAGAAACCACAGTTCTGAGCCACAGTAGACCAAGGGTTACAGTGGAGGGCTCCATCTGGGCCTACTCAGATGTACGAAATACGAATACGAAAAGCAATTCAATCTGCGTAGGCATAAACCGTTTTAATTATCTCAATAAGAGAAAAACGATGAGCTCTTTAAAAGCTTTAAATACTCCAAATATCGCAAAAATTAATTAAAACTTTTCTTATCTAAAAGATCACCATTCCATATTATTTTTAGCCACTTGATAAGATTCTTAAGAAATCTGCAGAGCCCCTTAAAGAAGACTGTAAATTAAGTCCACTGATTAATTAAAAAGCGATTTTATGCAGTTTAGAATATGTAGGGTGATAAAAATTATACTTTTTTACTAAAAATGTATATCATGCATAATAATGTATACTTGCAAATTATTTACCGCACATCGAAAAATCTAACATAACTCTGGTATTCATTTTATCCTAAACCCTTAATCAGACTATAGAAAACGTTTTTTTTTAAGTTGTGGGTTTACTCTTTAGAAATTAACGTGTAAATTAATACAGTTTATTATATAGGGATGTAAACTTTGAATAAAATTTATTTTGGCGCGTTCAGCACACTTTCCCGGGTAGTGAACGAGACTGAGCCGTCACCTATAAATCTCGACTACGTAGCGCTCATTCCGGTAAAGTCGGCTCGAGTAGACTTTAGCCAAGCGAAACAGTCAGTGACAAGATTTTGTGTCACAAGATATATGGCATTTAAAGTTTTATTTGGATGACCCTGTACATTTTGTCATTCTCTGTAATATATTAATTCTAATAAGCATTTAGTGATTATATTAGACTTTTTGGGAATTTTCCAAATCGGCTTGTCCACGTTTGGGTTAGTTGCGACCTGTAAGATTTATTGTGGATGTCCCTATTTTTAGAGCACCTCATCTAATTTTGTAACTCTAATTATACTCCATAGGCTTGATAATAACCTCTCAGCGTAGCATGTAGCTACTGGATTGGTTTCGCCCATTTGTTTGAAACGTGCCCTCACGATGCCCTCCCTCATAGTGGCATAGAACGTGAGTTGCAAAACCTCTTGGTAGAACCTGCATAGAGTTTCATCCTGCCAGATCCATCAGACTTAAATGTCTTTTCAGTCGACCAGGGCCGATCAATAATCATCATTCTGGCAGCCTTCGTATTAGTAAGTCAACTGTGAGCTTTGCTGAGAAACACTTAATAAATTCCTTAGCTTGTCTTTGTCCTAATTGAACATTCCACTATTCCTAGACGCCGTTGCCATCAATTTCATAACGAATGCCTAAATAGTGCACCCTACAAAAGGGGTCCCTCTGACAGTTTCATCGCATCTTTCGTTACCTTTGTGGCCTTCGTACCCAGGAATACAAGCTAAAGTCACTTTTTTTGGCTACATAGCTCGTTCAATTCCTTGCAGCCACTCTATACCAGTTTGCATGTTGTACTGTTGGCCTTGATTGCCTTTATCGCTGTCTGGCTATCGAAATAAATTACCACCGGCTTACTGGTGATTTTCCTGTGCTCCCTTTTTTTTCGTGCCCAATTCTATCGCTGTTACGTCCACCTGAAATAACGTGGCTAGATTCCCCATAGATATTGGAAGACTTGTTCTTCCCGTCCTTGGTTCATTTACACCGGTTTGGACACCTTGATCGGTCTTCGGACCGTCAGAATTCAAGGCGAGCTCTGCCCTTATTCGTGATCCCTTTTTCTAGTCGTTTTTTCTTCTATTACGATCTTAAAATTGCTTTCAAGCCTGTATGTTGCAGTGGTGTAACCTGTGGGCATGCCCATCACGTAGTTTGCCATAATCTCCAGCAGTTTTTTGTTGTCGGTGTAAAGACTTGCTTATGGTCCTTGTCCTTGCAACAGTCTATGGGCCACCTACTTAGCTTCTCCTTATATGTAAATTGTGTATTGGTGTTAGGTCTAGTAATATCTCTAGAGCGGCCATAGGGGTTGAGTTCATGACTCCTCCCATCGGATACAGGTACGCTATCGTTTACACGCCACTCAATACCCTCCTCCTCCCTCACTTGCCTGGTGTTTATCAAGTCACTGCTCCATATGTTAGCATGAATCTCGCCACCCTCGTATATAACCATAGGGTCATCTTTGGGCTTAGACCCCAGTTTTTCTCACACATCCTTCTGTCTAATGGTATTGTAGCCTTCTGTATAATAATAATAATAATAATAGCACAAACGACATCCCTACATAAAGCAATCACAACTCTTACAATGTCAGGAACACCACTCGAATTCAATAATGATACATTTAGACCTGAGGCAAAAATAACCACAGTACAAACAACAAAGGAAACATGGAAACAAAAAGCACTTCATGGTAAGCATGTACATGCACTCAACTAATCGCATATAGACACACAAGCTTCCAACGCATGGCTCACTCATGGAAGCATTTTCGGTGAAACTGGGGGACTGATGATCGCCATCCAGGACCAAGTAATTAATACGCGCAACTACAGCAAATACATAATAAAAGATAAAAACACAACAACAGATCAATGTAGACTATGTAACGAACAAGTAGAAACCATAGATCACATAACAAGTGGCTGCAAAATTCTGGCACCATCAGATTACACCAAGAGACATGATAATGTTGCAAAGATCATTCACCAGGAGTTAGCTCAAAAATACAAACTCACAGTACAACACACACCCTATTACATATACACACCGGATAATGTAATAGAGAATAATCAGGTTAAGATGTACTAGAATAGAAGCATCACAACGGACAGAACTATTCTTCACAATAGACCAGATATCACACTGACACATAAACCAACAAAAACCACTTACCTTATTGATACTACTATACCAAATACAACCAATCTTCAAAGAAAAGAAAGTGAAAAGATTCAAAAATACTTACCTCTGGCCGATGAAGTCAAAAATATGTGGCATCAGGATAAAGTTATAATCATACCAATAGTAATCCCAGCAACTGGCATCATTTCCAAAACCCTCCCAGAGTCCCTGGCACAAATGTAAACATGTAAATGTGTAAAATTAAGGGTTAGAAAAAACAATATCAATGTTCATTGTAAAGTTTTAGTTTCAGTTTTTTTTTATATGCTGCTACAGAAAGCGAAAAATCGGTTACGTTAAATTTGTTTATGAATGCGGCAACACAGTAGGAGAAAGACCGCTTAAAATACTCTTTGGAATGCACTGGAATTGTTAAAATATTTTTCCTACGAATATTAAGTTGGTGAATATCTGTTCTATAAGTAGCCTTCCGAAGAAGATACGGTGGAGATTTATATTTTAATATTTTATAAAAGAAACAGGTGGCGTGCAAAATTCGTCTACTACACATATTAAGCCAATGAATTTCATTGAGCTTATGAGAGATTCGCTCCATTCGTCGAATCCTAAATATCAATCTCAAACATGAATTTTGAAGTTTTTGGATTCTTCGTTTATCATATGCATTTAAACAAGGCCCATATATACTGTCACAAAAATTAAGAGGAGACAGGACCAGTGTTTCACAAAGCATTTTTTTAATTTCGATATTTAAGTAGTACCGATGCGAATAAATCATTTTTAAAACCGAATAACCGGTGCGTAGTTTTTCGGTGACATGCTCACTGAATCGTAGCTTATAATCAATGACAAGACCCAAATTCTTTGCAGTCCCCTTAAAATTGATAGGAATGTTATTAATATTGATGCGCAGCGATGCCAGAATGTTGTTTCGATGGGGTTCACTACAGAAAAGGATGGTAACGGACTTGTTAGAATTAACAGACAATAAGAATTTTTGAATTTCAGCATATTTCTTATGCAGATCCAAGTTAATGCAGCCAGCTGCACTGCAGACATCAGAATAGCCAAATGAAAAATAAAGCTGAGTGTCATCTGCATAGCAATGATGGTCACAGTGCCTTACATTCTTTGCAAGTTGAAATGTGTACAAAGTATATAGCAACGGGCCCAGGATACTGCCCTGGGGTACTCCATAAACTACATTCAATGGGTTTGAAGAATTACCATTTAAGGTTACTCTCTGCAGTCTATCCGACAAGAATGAAGATACTAATCCCAATGCACCCTCTCCAAAATTCAGATAATTTAGGATAGATGCCAGGATCTGATAATTCACCATATCAAAAGCCTTTGTGAAATACAAGAGTACTAAAACAAATGCCTTATTATCATTCAAAGTTATAAATATGTCATCAGTTACCTGAGAAAGTGCAGTGGCACAGCTGTATCCGCTGCGAAACTCAGATTGATACTCTGGAATTAAATTATTCCTATTCAGGAATTCAAGAATTTGATATTCCATAACATTCTCAAGAACTTTTGAGAGCACTGGGAAAATAGATATACAACATAGTTAACTAAAATCAGTAGGGTTGCTCACCTTAGATAGAGGCACGATACAACAATTTAAAATGTGTGTTAGAGGGTTCAGTATAGAAGGACATGATAGCAGAACCAGTGTTATGTTTAACTGATCAATTCAAAATGCCTTATAATTACTCAATATATTCACCCAATGTCTTGGGTTACGAAAGAAAAATTAAACTGCGCAAAGTGCCCTAATTTATTGTTATTAGAAAACCGAACAAAATCCGGATCGGGCGCACCAACATTTTTAGTAATTTCAGAAAAATATTTATTAAGTTCATTGACGTTTTGCATCGTTTGTGGTAATTGATTTATTTGTTTTTTTATAAAAATTCATCTTTCTCAATTGCTACCATTTCTGTTTTTGATTAGAGTTGCTGAACTTATAATTCAAATAGGCTTTTTTCAGATCTTATTGCACTTGTTAAATTTCGGTACTGCTTGTAGCATTCCCAATCCACATGACGCTTGGTTTGTCTATATTTATTTAATGCTCCATTTCGAAGCCTCTGCATAAACCCAATATTAGCTGTGATCCATGGTCGATAAGGATGTTTCTTTCCCTTAATGTATTTTAAGGGAGCATGGATATGCAGAGTTTCCAGAATGCCATACATGAATAAATCCATTTTGTCGTCTATATTGACCATGTTATACATAACATGCCACGGTTGCGATTCCAGATCGGAATGAAATTTTGTCCTGTCAATACTATGTAACTGTCTAAAACTAAAGCTATTCGAAGATGGCGTACATATAGCCAGGTTAATTGCACAATAAACCAATTTATGATCTGATACATGAAGATCTCTAGATTACAAAAAATTAAATCAAGTAGTGTAATAGATACATTAGTAATTCTCGTTGGCTCAAATATAAGTTTTTTTGACTTAAAATATTAGTGATATCCATTAGTGAGCTAGAGGTATTATTATCTAGATCTAGCAAATTTATATTAAAATCATCCAATACTATAATTGAATTATACTCAGCAAAGAAATTAAGTAGAACGTTTTCAAAACGCTATAAAAAAAGACTTACGTTACTATTGGGCGGTCGGTAGATATTGCCAACAATTATTTTTTTCTTATTCACCCTAAGGGTGATCCAAATATGCTATATATATTCCCTGCATTCTCGAAGGACAGTGTCAAATACAAGGTGATTTCTCAAATATACCGCAAGACCCCTTCCCACTCTATCTTGACGGACAATTACGTAATTATTAATATTTAAATTTATATCATTAATGTCAGCGCACAGCCATGTCTCAGAAACATCCAAAAGATCATACTGTTGTTCAAGTAAATGACCCTGAAAATCATTGAAACAGTTTAAAAGCGTACTTTTGAATGTGTAAGCTTCATGTAAACTTTTGATCAAAAATGATTCCTAAGTGTTTCGGCCTCTGTCGAAAAGGGAATTGTTTCTCTGCTAAGAACTAGTGGTTTTAGCCCTTTCAGGACTTTGCTTCGTGTGAAGGGAAGCCACTGCTGTTTTCTGAGGATTGAATGAGGGCTGTTCGCGCTTACACAACGATGTTGAGAGCTCTTTGAGATCTCGAAGAGTATGCCGGTGAATTTTCCTCGCAACACTATCGTTAATATCACCTGCATTCCTAGGCATAGGAAGCCTTCAGCAGATATTTTTTGAAGCAGATCATCTACCAGGATGATGGTCCAGAACAAAGGAGATAAAATTCCTCTTTGGGGACATCCTCTGCCTACTTTAGCTATAATGGTGGCTCCGCCCGAGGATGATGTTATTATCCTATTTTCCAGGCATGCTTGTACCCGTCAACATATAGTGCATATCTACCTGTCTCATCTCCAGTGCTTTCTTAATGGAAAGGGTTGAAGGATGATTAAATACCCCTTCTATATTTAAAAAAGCGGTTTTAACCTAAATGATGACAGACTTATTGGTATGTGAGATTTGGGTGTATGGTCCGATATTCTGCCTACTTTTGCGTTTGGCTCTCGGAATTTCTTTCTTATATTCCGTGAGTGTTGATCTGTAAGTGTTCCAGTCATTATTTGTCTTGACTTTATTAAATGGCCTACTGACTGTGGCTCGTAGCTTGTTATGCTTTTCGTTCCATCAGATCTTGGTTCCTTTTTGTTTCCATTTTTTATCTGGCCTTACTCATCGCCTCTCCCACCAATTCCACTGCCAGCTCTAAACTCTTTGTGTCTTTAACTTCAATTTCGTTATCTTCGAGACCCTCTGAGGGATTCAAAGTATCCTTTCTACTTAGTGCTCTTGGATTACGAAATAGTAATGCTTTAAGAGATGTCATCTGAACAAGATGGTTATCTCGAGACGTGCCAAATTTTAAGGTCATTTGTCCCCACCGTGTACAATGTCACGTCGAGAACTTCCCTACGAGCCGTCGTAATGAAAGTGGGTTAGGTTGGGTTTGCTATACTCAACCTTTTGGTTAAGACAAAGTGAAGTAAATGATTCGCATTTTGCATTGTTATTGCTTCCCTACGTTATGTGATTTGCATTTGCGTAGTAAATAAAATATTTAAATCTTTAACTCAACATCCCCAACATGAAAGACATTTTTGTGAAAACATTCAGAAGTATCACCAGCATTCCTATTCAAAGGAAAAGTCGCTAGCAATATACGTTTCCGTAAAACTTTCAAAAAAATGACTAGCTGAGTTTATGAACATCTGTCCAACTAGAACCAATCATATTAGATTCAAAAAGCGTAACGTAAGTGTTACCCTTTACAAAGTTCTATTATGAAAACCGATACCTTTGCGAGAATTACGTTGCAGTCCCTTTTGGAGCACACATTTAGGAGAATCGCTAAAGAATCCAATTATAAGCAAAACTTTTAATGTAGTGAATCTTATGACTCAAGTATTTTCATGACAGCTTATGTTTTACTTAAACTGTATCTTTTAAATGAGGGGTCAAATGTTTGGGAAAATCCCCGACCTTCATCGCCGTTTTATTGTGGACCATTACTCTTCTCGTTTTTTAACTTCATGCGATTTAACAACTCTATCTACCGTTAAAATATGGCAGTTTCCGGGCAATGTGTTAATCAGGGAGTTGAAATTGACGAACTACTCGCCTCCGATCGTTAGACACCTCAGAAGCTTCCAAATGTGAATGAGCTTCTAATGTTACCAGGTAATTGAGACATATCAAATGAAGCCATCAGCATCTCTCAAGTTCCTATGCTGACTTCCAGCACGTATACTGGGAACCTTAGGAATTTTTGAAAGACCCGGCAGGAGGCGGTCTTTGGGTACTGGGACTCAGAAGTCGCTTCAGACAGTTTACCTGCCAAGCCAAGTAGAAGTTCCGCAAATTATCATATTGAAGATAATGGTGACGCCCCAATCGAGGCGGGGACCAGCAGAACTAGAATGCGCACCTAGACAACCAAGTCCCCACTGCCCTACCCCGAACCACTCCGAAACATAAATATGTCTGTGGGACACACCTCGAAGTGCATAGCGCAATTCTTCATCTGAAGTTATACTAAGTTCGAACTTAAATTGTTCGAACATAGTTCAAAATTGTAAAACCATAAGTCGTTTCTTTTATAACCAAACTAACTCAAACAAACGGAAAATATTGTAAAAAATTGCGAGCCAGCTTATAGCTAAATTGGAGAAAATATGTTACGGACTAGCGCAACCTTTATCACCAACCACACTAACACAAAAAGTTAGTAACACTTTTCTTCGTTGTCTTGTTTAGTTAGACACTAACCCCACGAAACTAAAATATCCTAAATTCGGAAGTGAATTGTGATAGCCAACAATTTTTAACAGCCGCAGTGAATTGTGGACGATGAAATGTGGGAGAGAACTGTGATATCGAAGTATTGTAGTCGCGGTGAATTGTGAGTGGCGATTCCTATGCTACCCGTCATTCGTATAGGAACTGGTATTGGTGTTCTCCAGATAATAGAGCTCTGCGTGTATTCAAATCGATTGGAAATATAGTTTGCTTCTTTATGCGTCCATAAATTAGTAGATATGTTCTATATTGTTGTGGAGGATTCATGTTTGTCAGACAAATTGTTACCCATTACTCCACCTCAATTGTAAACTGTTTGAATAAGGCCGCTTCGGCTCTTGTTACAGGGTGTAAATTACGCAACTGCTAATTTAATGACCCTAATAAAGCGTCAACATAACTTAGTAAAAACTCAATTACTGGCTTTTTACCGGATTTCGAGAGACGTTACGTCATGAAGGAAAAGCTCATTGCATATCGAAAAAGGTGCAAATGCTAAGAGACAAACTCTCCACCATTTTATACTCGAAAACAATAACCTACACGGAAGCAGCCCAAATAAATATGCCTTCGTGCTTAGGGGCTAGATGGAAGCATAAAAACACAAGAAATCCGAAGTGTCATTACGGACGAACTAGGCTTAAATGTAATAGACATATACCGCATGAAGAAAACTCGAATGTAGCTAGACTTATTGGTACTCGAGCCTTCTTGGGAGACCAGGACAAATTCAAAGTATGAGAATGAATATCACCATCAACAACTAGCAGTAGCACAGGAGTAATCCTAACTCCTGCTAGATTTTCTCGTCCTTTCTTGGCTCCTCCTACCTTGATAGGTTGAGGGGGAGGAACTTGATTGAGGTTTCTTTAAATCTAAAAACTTTTCTTTTTACAAAACTATTCATAAAATTTTTTGCAATTCTGTGCATTTGTAAAAATATGAATATCACTAAAACGTAAGCGCAGTTGCGCTTATTACTCTACATATCTAACGAGAAGCAGGTTTTTTTGATGTTTTTCCTGCGTTACTCTATCATCAAACCTCCCTTGAAAACATAAACCTAAACAGTCCGTCAGGCTAACTCACGCTATAATACTATTGAAAGGACTCGTTCAAAAGTATTGCTATCTAGTTATATGAATATGGGCCAACTTCTGTCCCCGAAGTGTTTGTCGCGCGTAGAATAGATACGTTTGTATGTAATAACTTGCTAGCGTAGATAATTAATATTCTGGAAAATTAGTTAGCTAGGTATAAACTCTGTAAAATAGATTGATTTCCGCGGTGAATTTTGGGCGATAAACTTTCCTGATACTATTTATATTATTTGTTTATATAGCTACTAAAACGGAGTTTTATCCACAATACCGAAACAGAATTATTGCACTCGACGCGCGTTTCGCTAACCATGTTAGCATCATCAGGAGATGATTAAAACTTAATCATCTCCTGATGATGCTAACATGGTTAGCGAAACGCGCGTCGGGTGCAATAATTCTGTTTCGGTATTGTGGATAAAACTCAGTTTTAGTGCATGTTGCCGAAGGTTCCAAACCCCAACATAGGTGTTTATATAGCTGACTACAGTTTATCACGTTAGTAAATCGAAACCTTGTATTCATATTTGCCAATCTGACAAAATTGTAGTTCTGGAATTCAAAAGTGCTGCAAAAACCCATCACATGATATTATATTTACCCGCCCATATTACCTCTCAACTTCGCCATGTACATACATGAAATTTGAACCCCTGAACTGCATCCTCCAATATTTTGTACTAACAATACTATTCGTCCACTATAACTTATAAATAAATGGAACATACTGGGAAATTGTGGAAAACGCACTCTTCCTCTCATTTCGCGTAGTTACTCAAAATCTAAACCGTCTTCTGCTTGTGTACAATATACATTCACAGACATATATAAAATATTTTAACCCAAACAGTACTTTTTGTGTTTCAGCACATTTTAAGCCATTCTATCCGATACAAATGTTCTGATTTTTTACCAAACAATTCCACACGCAATGTTTCGTGAACGGATGTATTAAGTACACAGGTTTCGTCTATATATAAAAATTCCAGTAAATGTAAACAATTTTTAATTTGCAATATTTAGTTAGTAATATTCCAAACTTCATGTATTAACACATCACTAATTGCCTAACAGCAGAAAACGTAACTACAGACATAGAAAATTATTATTAGTTGCCGATGACTTATGATGTAGTAAACAATGACTGTAAGTATTTCAATAAATAAGATCTAGCATCGTTATATTTATTTATATGTAATAAAGATAATTAACTTCCAGTCATTTTAAATGGTAATTCATTGGTAAAGTCAATGATATAATAATATAATAGTTTTTTATTTGCTATAGAATAGTGGTTGCTTTGCTGCAATATTCATGTCGTTTTGTCCAGTTTTGCTTTGAATATCATTTAGGCTATCGACAGTTATCTCGTTCGGAAATAAACTGTCACAAAATCACTGAATATTGATTTATATAAGGCTCTCATAAATATAAAAAATCGTTAAGTTTCTAATTATTATAGTCACATATGTATGCTAAAACATTCTACCATATTAAGACTTCGTTTTGGCACTAGTACAATATTTGATAGTTGGATTTGTTTGAGTTAGAACTGCAAACTGCTAGTTGGGAAATTATTAAGTACTTGGTTAGAGACAAATACAATATTAGGATATTTTCGGGATAATAATAATAAATAGTGTTATGAAATCTAAAATATGCCCATTGCCTTCATTTACCAATAAATGTGCTAATTCGTTTTTTTTTTATTTACAGAGCTGGAAGTATTTTTCAAATTCTGAACTACAGGTAGATTTTGTTTTGGCCTATGACGAACAAGGAAAGGACGATCACATTCAAAAGAGAAACATATTTGAAGCAAATTTGCAGAACACTGGATTGATACTGGAAAGAGAAGTGAATCAAAGGATATATTTTGTTAAAATTCATGTTCCACGGGAAGTTCTATGT
Organism: Pissodes strobi; assembly: GCA_016904865.1. Lineage (NCBI taxonomy): Eukaryota > Metazoa > Arthropoda > Insecta > Coleoptera > Curculionidae > Pissodes > Pissodes strobi. The sequence continues at coordinate 14,468 of JAEQML010065855.1, forward strand.
CAGTATGCTGAAATTTTGAAACTCCGGCTGCCTATTAAAGATGTGAGTTATTGCATTTTGATATTAATTTAATTTATTCTTCTATTTATTCTAGCTTTAACCGGATGACGAAAGTACAACTGCATGTCGATTTAATTTTCGAAAAATCTTTAGTATGTCAATTAAATGTTAAAAACTCACACAGGGTTCATTTTTGCAGATAGAAAAAAAAAATACGAAATACAAAAGTTGGATTTCAGGGGACTTTCTAGAAAATTAATTTTGAATGTGCAGAGTGGGTCAGAAACGAGTGGAGTATCAAATTTTAATTTTTTTAAATGGAACGCCCGGTATATTTTTGAATATTTAGATTCTCCTCATTAATCTCTTTTCAAAAATGTATAACGTCTATACTTGCAGCGGTAGTTTCTGAGCTATTCGACTTCAAAATTGTCCCTTATCTGAATAATAATTTTATTATTTATTTATTTATATTATTTCTCATTGTGATGTTAATGTAGAAAATGATTATTTCGATTTTAAGGTAAGAAAATATTTTATTATGAACGATAAATACTAAATGAAACTATAAAAAAAATGAAAAACTGACAAATAAAAATAAAAACCATAAATTCTAGTTCTCCACATGTCCTCCTTGGTTGGCGAAGATTTCTCAATGTTCTGTAATAATTTGTGATTAATAGAATTAAAAATAAAATCAGGGTGATTTTCGTTTAATATTACAATTTCTTCCCTAATTCTCTGTTCTAATACAGCTATATTTTCGGGCCTATTGTAGCAAACTTTGTTTTTAAGATAACCCCATAGAAATATGTCAAGCGGCGTCAGGTCAGGACTGTTTGCTGACCAACTTATATGTCCATTTCGTCCAATCCACAGATCATAGATCCGATTCGAAAATTGAATGACATTTAAAACATTGTGCACTGGAGCGCCATCCTGTTGCCAAATTAATGAAATTATCTGGTTTAAAGGAATGTTATCTAACTGCTGTTCTATATCATTTTCCAGATATTGTAGATATCTGACACCAGTAAGACTTCCACGGAAAAAGATTGGTCCAATAACTTTATTTTTACAATGCCACACCAAACATTTAAATTTTGTCGTCCTTGAATTTTGACTACTTGAATTTTGTGGGGATTGTTTGTCACCCAGAAATGTTTATTACGGTGATTAAACATACCACTAGTAGTAAACGTAACTTTATCTGTAAAAATCATATTGTTTAAAAAGAGTGGATTTAAGAAACGCCTTCTTAAAATTTCTTGACAAAAAATTCATCTTTGTGGCTTATGTTCATCAGTTAGACTATGAACCGGTAGAAATTTATATGGATGATAATTATATCGATCAAGGGTTTGTTGAATTTTTCCGAATGATTTTTGATAATAAGTCACTGCATCAGGAATTGACCTTTCAGGACTTTTTGCAATAAAATGAACCAGATATAGTACTAAGTATAGAAAACCTAATAATTATTACCGGTAAAGAATAGCAACACACTTAAATCCAAGTTTTTGTTTGGATTTATAGTTCTTCTTTTTCTATTTAAAATTTTGGTTTCTTAAAATTTGTTTACTATATATCCTATTGTGCTTCGTGTTGGGACGGTTCTACTGGGAAATTGCCTATGACACTCATTTTGAGTGTGGGCACGGTTTCGATTATTGACATAGTATATTCGTATTATATTTAATTTCTCTTCAATGGAATAACCCACTTTATTGGTGTTAAATGACAGTAATAATGTCAGTACCAGCAAGATACCTTAGACACGGCACATTTGTTATATATGCCGTGCCTTAGACACGATTTCACGTCAATTAGCTAGGATCAAAGAATAAAGAAGATAAAGGAAGGAGCTTGTGCGCCGTTTGACACTTAATACGTGCGACGGACTCCTGAGACATCTTTGTCACATTCTGACGTTATGTTTTGGTGCTTCCTACGTTTTGATAGTATTTGTTGTGTTTAAAGCTATTTTTTGCGATTTACTTTGATTTGGAACATTGTTTATTTGTTTAGTAATATTATTGTAGATAATGCGTTAGTTCATATAGTGTTTTGTCAGGAATAGGGCTTAAGGAAAAAATGACCTTTTGGATCAGGATGTTTTGTTGCATAAGCTCGAAAACTTTGGTGTCAGGGGTTCCTTCTTGTCGTGGCTGTCATCTTACTCAAAGGGTCGTACTCTACAGATTAGGCTCAGAGGGTATCTCTCGTCTCAATTTGAGGTTGTGTCGGGGGTTCCTCAAGGGTCCCATTTGGGCCCAAAACTGTTTGTCATTTTGATTAATGACATACGCCAACATTTTCAATCAGATTATCTGCTTTTTGCAGATGATCTCAAGATATTCCGTTGTATAAGGACAGATCAGGATTGCATGGTGCTTCAGAGTGACATAGATGCTTTGATGAATTGGTGTGGAATAAATTATTTAAAATTAAATACTCTAAAGTGCTCCTATATGGTATTTTGTCGAAGCAGAAATGGAATAGACCGCTCATATAGGATGGGACATGCTGCACTGACCCAGGTAACAGTCGTAAAAGACAAACACTTGATAGTGTGCTCAATTTTGCTGATCACTATCAGAGCATTATTGATCGGGCAAATAGAATGTTGGGGTTGTTTATGAGAATGACGGGTGATTTTGAAAACTTCGGCTGTATTGTTACCCTATTCACATCTTATGTTCGGTCGGTCCTAGAGTATGGATCCACAATTTGGGGTCCATATTATGAAACTCACAGAAATCGAATTGAGTCTGTACAGACCAAGTTTTTGAAATATCTTAGATATCGTTTATCAACAAGAGGTTTTCAGATGGATTGTGAACAGATTAAAGAATTTTTTGGATTGAACACCTTGCAGAACCGCAGGAAATACCTTGATATGTGTTTTATTTTTAAATTAATGAATGGTATTATAAGGTCGTCTGATATACTCGAAAAAATAGATTTTTATGTCCCACCGAGAGATTTGCGAAGACTTTCCATGCTGTCATGCAAGAAGTGTAATACTCGCGATGCTCAGAACATGCCTTTGAATGACTGATATCCTTTTTAAATGAATATTGTCTTTTGGATTTTGTTGGAATTTCCTTTAGCAACTTTAGGTCTGTCTTGAGACGGTAAATGTCTTTTTAGGCATTGAAATGTTTTGTGCATTTAAATCCTTTAAATCATGTTTGTTAAATTTAATTTCGCATATTATATTTGCGCTAAGATATTTTAGTAAATATGTTTGCATTGTGTACATTGTTTAAATATTGTTATACTTTATTTCTCAGATCTTGTATTATTGTTACCAAATATTTTAAAATGGTGTTACCGTTAAAAATAAATAAATAAATAAAATGTACAGGGTGTCCCATTTTCGATGATATTACGGGGTATCTCACTTACGAGTAAAGATAGAGACTTGCGGTTTTCGCAATACTTTGCTACTTTTTTGTGAAAAGAACGATGGTATAAACAAAATTTTCATAGCCCACTTCGTTTCTGAGATACAGGGCGAAATTGAAAATAATGCATTTTGGGACCCCCCTCGTATCTCCGTTATCCTTTAACATATCGCAAAGTGTGTATTTTGGACTAAAGAAGCAAAGTAAGCATGGTTACTTGTGCAGCTTGTGATCTTTCGAAAACCCCAACAAATTCAGAACTTGGAATAACATTTCATCGGTAAGTAGGTATTTCACCCCTTGTTTTTCTGTTTTCTACCATTTAATAATGCAAAATTATAAATTGTCTAATTGTCAACAAATAGGTGACAGATCTAATCATGAGCGTACCCGTAAAAAATAAAGCATTAAAAATCAATTTTTGCAAGAATATTGGACCGTGCTAAAAGTAATACTTGTCTTTTATACTTGACATGTTAAAGTTTATTCTGCCAATAAAATGCTAAAATTAGTTATTTGAATATATTTGGGCATTTGAAATGCAAAAATAAGCGAAATATGGTTAGAGAATAGTGCGTTAGTTTTGAAGGGTGCTTCTTCAATAAAATTAGGTAGTACATATTTTTTTTAATAAGAAGCACACTTCAAAACTACCCCACTATTATCTAACCATATTTTGCTTATTTTTGCATTTCAAATGCCCAAATATATTCAAATAACTAATTTTAGCAGTTTATTGGCAGTATAAACTTTAACATGTCAAGTATAAAAGAAAAGTATTTATTACCTTTAGCACTGTCCAATGTTCTTGCAAAAATTGATTTTTAATGCAATTTTTTTACGGGTATGCCCATAATTAGATCTGTCACCTATTTGTTAACAATTAGACAATTTATAATTTTGCTTTATTAAATGGTAAAAACCAGAAAAATAAGGGGTAAAGTAGGTACCTACTTACCGATGAAATGTTATTCCAAGTTCTGAATTTGTTGGAGTTTTAGAAGGGCCACAAGCTGCACAACTAACCATGTTTACTTTGCTTCTTTAATCCAAAATACACACCTTTACCACTAAATATCTAATTAAACACTATATGAATTAACGCAGTATCTACAATAATATTACTAAAGAAATAAACAATGTTCCAAATCAAAGTAAATCGCAAAAAATAGCTTTAAACACAAGAAATACCATCAAAACGTAGGAAGCACCCAAACATAACGTCAGAATGAGTCATATAATATAATATACTATACAGTCATGCCTTATTTAAAACGAATCCAACCCCAAATTTGCAAAAATTCGTTTTCAGTTTATTTACTCAGTCGTTTAAGTACTAAAAAAGCATTACTGGAAAGAAAAATCCCAAAAAAAAAATTGTAAATGACAGCAATTTGCAGACAATTTTACAAAATATCTTAAGGCCGACTAATTTATGAGATGTTTTAGAATTATTTTAAAGGCAAGCTATAGGATTTAACGGATAACATTTTAAACGTTATGTTTGATACTTTTCCATTTCAAATATGAAAATTAAACTTCTGTATGTAAATTTCAGGTGCCTAAACTTATATGTTTACATTTACATTTAGATACAAAAATTATCGAAAAAAAAAAACCGAAAGTTGCGTTTCTTTTTCGGATAAGTGCTGCTTTTTACATACCTCGTAACCATCATGTAATAATCATTGATGTAATTTAGAATAATTGTCAATTGCTAATGTTATTTATTTAAAACTTCACTTTACCTATTAACCTTAAACAGGTATATTTTTCCAAAAAAATAATAGGAAAACATAGAGCATATATATAGGGAAAACAAATTTTTTTCACACACCACTTTTTCTTGGTATTTTCCCAAGATTTCTTTACATAGGTATTTAGCTAATAAAATGAAGTTTACACATGTGAAATTTATCGTAAGGAATTTAATTTTTATATTTCGAATATACCTAAAGTATCTAGCAAAGTTAAAACATTTATATGATCCGCAAAAAAACGCACGTGTTTTTATATACATGTTGGCAATATTTATAAATTATAACTTTTTTTGAGATCACTGTACCAGTAAGTAATAAACAACAAAACTATATAAATACATAGTACAAGTATTTATTTTTTTGTTGTGCAATCGTTTTAGGAGTCGCCACTGGTAATCTGGGTCGCCATATGCAAGAACCATTCCGGTCTAATGTCAATATGTATTTTGCTCCTTCCTTCCTATTCTTTATTCATTGGCTAGGATAATAATAATTATGTTGAATTTCAGATAAGGGACAATTTTGAAGTCGAACAGCTCAAAAACTACCCCTGCAAATATAGACATATTATACTTTTCTGAAAAGAGAATAATGAGGAGAATCTAAATATTCAAATATATACCGGGTGTTCCATTAAAAAAAATCTAAATTTGGTAAGCCACTCGTTTCTGACTCAACTTGTATATTAAAAATAATTTTTTCTAGGAAGCCCTGAAATCCATAAAACTTTTGTATTTAGTATTTTTTTCTATCTGCCAAAAAAACCCTGTATAAGGTGGCGAAATATAAATGATAACCCTGTACAGGGTGTTCACCCATAATGTCCCCCCCCTTTAACTTTGTTAATTTTTAAGCTACAAAAAAAAATAAAAAACAGAATTGTAGG
>JAEQML010065856.1:0-20522 GCA_016904865.1 Pissodes strobi
TCTGTATCTCAGTTCCTAATTAAGTAATTTTTATTTAAACAGATAGAGTGTGCAAAGGAACAAATATTAAGATCCTAACTTAATTACTAACAGAAGGTGGGAGGTGAAATGCCAGCCCGGGCCTGTATAATTATTGCAATAAGTTCAATCCTAATGATATTTTTTATAAAAAAAAAATTTTGTCAAAATTTTTAAATATAGTTTTTTGTTTTACTGATGGCCGAAAGAGATTTTCTGGTTCACAATACCGAAGAAAGAATCGAGGCTTTCGAATTTAGCAATAATAAGTATCAAAGAAAATATTTGTTCTAATTTAGATGTAACCGATTTATAGAGAATTTGCAGTTAAAAAAGCAAGAAAAGCCAATTTTAACGTGTAAACCCGTTTCGATGGCTTAAATATATAAATTTTATTTTAATTACGATTTAATTTTTATGTATGTCAATCACCGATCTCCATAGATCGGTGATGTCAATACATAATTATTTACAATTTAACTTTAAAAAATATATATTTTTTTAATTTTCCCAATTTGAAATGTGATAGGCAGGACAAGTGCGACACACGTCACAAAACCTGCATTGAAATTATTTCAATAAGGTCTAGACAAATGTTGTGAAAATGCTATAATAGATACGCGATTATTATTGTGAAGTTTTGTACACATTCCAAAAACTGATGAAATTTTCCTGCGACACTCTTCCATCCTCCACATCTCAGATGCGGCTGGAAATTTTCATTTTTTGGAGGCTCAAAATGAACATTATTGGGCGTGGGAGGTGAAAAAAAAATTCTGCCTTCGGCGGGCTTCCTTCTTTTGTACTGATGATAGACAGTATAGGGGCCCAAAATGCTGAAAATTCCCGGGGCCCGTTTTGGCTCTCGGCGGCCCTGCTTTTTTGTGCACTGGGCGATAACAACTTGTTATACTCTGCTAGACAAAGACAACACTTGTTGTCTCTGCCCATATATATAATACGCCTCAGATTTGACTCGCGGATGCTGTGACAGTATCGCTACATTCCATGCCTTATTTCACTTTTCGAATGGCCCTCCGCTCGCTACCGCTCGCTACGGGGGCTCAAGAAAAGGAAACTAACCAGGTGCTAACCCAATCTAACCCAAGACATACCCAAAAACAAGAAAAAAACAGTTTAGAAATATAACCTTAAAAAAAAATTTTAAACAGCGATGGGGTTTGAACTCGAGTCGCCGAAGTGAAGGCTAGTCGTGCAAACCCCTAGACCACCAGGGCACATACAAACGATTGGTTGCATCACGAAGACATGACGCGCAGGTGCGCGCGCACGAATGGAATGTAGCGATACAGTCACAGCATCCGCGACTTCAGATTTGACAAGAGTCTGGGTACACCGGAATAGATTTCATCCTTTATTGGAATATTGCGATATTCCGGCACTTCACGCATTTACGCATTTATATCATAGTATGATTTCTATGAAACGTTGCCTATTATTTTACTTCACGCATGAAGCAGTGTTCCACATAAAAAAATAAAAACATCTGTCAGCATTGACGGGAATCGAACTCGCGCCCAAGAACTTTATCATTCTTGACTCGCGCCGTCATATTACTAGATTCACAAGCACAGCCATCTAACCACTAGATCACCAGACTCTTGGATTCTGGAAGCAATAATTGACCAAAAATAGAAGCCTTGTGTGCCAAAAGGTTTTTTAAACTTGAGTTAATTTTGGTTAGTCCTGTTGTAATAATGTGGAACACTGTTTCATGCGTGAAGTGAAATAATAGTTAACGTTTCATAGGAATTATATGATATAAATGTGTGAAGTGCACCGATCTCCATGAAATATCGCAATATGTCAATAAAGGTTGAAATCCATTCCGGTGCACCCAGACGCTTTTCAGATTTTACCCATCCATTTCCCAAGTTCATATGTCAAAAAAGTCATCCTTTTTGACGTTTTGATTTTGACCTTTTTTTCTGATTTTTCAAAATATTAAAGTCTAGGTGGTGTGTAAAAACCAAAAAGCGTGTATTTCTGAAATCTGAAAGCTTGTAAAAGCGTGCAATTTGAACAGTTCATCGTCTAATTTCACCAATTCAGAGCGGCAACATTGCTTGCATTGCAAATTACAATCACTGCATTCATTAAACGAAAGAATTTTTGAGAAACAACTTCAAGAGTCTCCATTCTCCAACTTCCTTCAGCTAAGCCGATCGCTACAAGCTACAAGTTCCAATACTATGTCTAGCAATCTGGCAAATAATAATGGTGAGCCAAAACCAGAGTTAGTAATTGTTCTGGAAAGGTTGAAAAAATATTCTCAATTTGATAAACTTAATGCATCCTGGATTGAAGAAGAAAATGATCAGTGTTTTATTGAGTAAGTACATAATTGTTTTCCGAATGGGCTAAAATATTTGGTAATTTCATGCTTTGCATGTGAAGGATTACTTAATACGACACTTTATACCATACCCAAAGAGTAGATTCATTTTTAATCTTTACCATACCATTAAAATAATGTGCCACACACATCTTTATCTACTGAAGAGCAAGTGTGGGAGAGCATTCCTCCTCATAATTATTCATAATATTATCAGAGTATAACAGTTGGTTTGTTATACTCTGATATTATCTCCTGAGAAATGCTAGCTCCTGACATTTACCTAAGTAATGTAATGTACACAAATAGGTATTCTTGGGTAATGTATATTTTGCAATGTGGAACTCTTGATATGTGATATTTAAATACCTAGCCTAGATAGCATTATTCACAAATACATGGCTTTGTAATGTAAGGTGTTTTTAATGAATATTACAAACTCTAGATTTGAATCCTTCAACATGATTCAAAAATTGTATTTGTAAGCTGAATAAGTAGATTTTTCGTTGACTAAGCAGTCTGCTATGAAATATGAGAACACCACTTTTTAAAATTGAAAGAATGCTTTAAATGAAGAGTAAGCAATTTGTCTTTTATCAGTATAAGATCCTAAATACTTAAAAGTTAGCATTTACAGTAAAATAATTTAGTAATTATTTATAAACAGTTCCATGAACTTTCTTGAATATGAATAATAATCTATTTGAAACATTTTTAAGTGGGATGTTTAATGTTCCTTCAGATGAGACTGACAGTGTTTTGAATGAGCACTTTACAATTACTAAAGAAAACAGTAATATAAGGTTTGTTCTAGCAGCGATTTCAAACGGTACAAAATCATCCGGAGTTGGCGCATAGTAATTTATTAATTTTTATTTATTTAATTAATTTTAGGGGTCTTACCCATTATTACAAAATAATTTAACAACTACAATAAGCCTTATAACCTCAAATAAGCTAAATAAATACACAAGTTTCCACTATCACAGAATATCAAAATACAATTGGATTATGATTAACAATCAAACCCAGAATATTGCCCAATAACATTTATACATGCACAAAGCTCCTCTCACTTAAACTAAAGCCAATGTTGGGTGACAAATTATTGGCCAATCTCACCGATCTAGATGTAAAAGTATTGTATTTAATGTTGGTTTTACAGAATGGTTGATAAAACAACTTATTAAGCCATGTATACCTTGAAGGAACTGATAGCCTCTAGTAAATCTGTACAAAAAACAGTGGCATTGGATATTTTATAAATGTTCTTTAAGTCCCTCTGTTTTCTACATAGTTTAAGAGGAGCAAGAGAAAATCTCTCATACAAAAACAAAATATTATAATCATAATGGTAATTCTCAATAGGGTGAAAACCTGATTTAAATTCGAGATATTCAAATTCAAATAGTTTATTGGGGTCAAAATACATACAGCATTTACACAAGTCAACATAAGTATCCAAGACTAAAGTTAACAAGACATTCATTCTTACACCAGTTGCTGCAAGATAAAATTCACTAATATACATAATTTGAATTCATAAGTGTAAAGATAAAAGACACAAAAAAAATGTATATCAAAACAGAACACTTAATAAAACAGGAATACTGAATAAAACAAACCTGATACATTAAAATTGATAGTTTAGGAGCTCTGTGTAATCGTAAAATCCCTGACTAGATAGAAAACTTTTCAACTCATTTTTAAATTGCTTCTCTGGCAAGATCCTAAAGGAATCTGGTGCCTTATTAAAGAAGTGGATCGAGAAACAGCTGGGGCCATCCCTGCACCTTTCCAGGCGGTGGTAATTTGGCACTAGATTGTATCTATTACGAGTGTTATAATCATGGATATTAATATGTGCCTGATAGTTATCGATGTTACGTCTTAAGTATAGAAGACTCTCATAAATAAACAAACATAGAACAGTCATAATATGATGGTCTACGAAAGCCCGCCTACAGTCCTCTCTATATGACAACCCCGCCAGCACACGAATTGCCCGCCTTTGGAGGCGAAAGACTTGCCCTGCTCCAGCACTGTGACCCCATACAATAATAGCATAGGAGATGTGGCTATGTACCAAAGAAAAGTACGTTTGTTTCAGCACAGATTGGGACACACACTTTGCTAGATTACGAAGTAGGAATGTATTTGAGGCAAGCTTATTGCACAGGGCATCAGTATGGGCATCCCAACGAAGTCCACGATCAAGATGAACGCCCAGAAACCTCGCACTGGTAACCCCATCACCATCTGGAATAACACGAGTAGTAAATATTAGGGTTTGGGTTTTGGAAGCATTAAGAAATAGACGGTTAGTGGTAAACCATTTTTTAGCCACCGAAAGTGCATCGCATGCACGCTCCATAGCCCGATCCAGATCTCCATCATAGCAGGAAATTGTGGTGTCATCAGCAAACAGGTTGTAATGAGCCTCTGGATCAATTTGAGGGAGATCATTTATATATAATAGGAACAATATAGGGCCCAGAACAGACCCCTGCGGTACCCCAATACAAATTTCCCTTTCCACTGATTTCACCCCATTAACCTGCACGATCTGGCGTCGACCAGTTAGATAACTTTCAATCAAGGAGATACTGGGATGGTCGAAATTATATTTTCTTAGTTTGGACAGGAGTATTCCATGCAATACACAATCAAAGGCTTTACTCAAGTCGCAGAAGCTGCTTACCAGAAACCCACGTTCCTCAAAGGCCTTGTGGATTGCTGATACCAACTCCAGAATTCCCAGAGCCGTATTAAGTTTTTTCCGTAAACCGAACTGTTGTTCAGAGAATAGCTGCTTAGCTTCCAAGAATTGTGTGATACGAGAGGCCATACATTTTTCAAAAATTTTCGAAAAGATGGGTAAAATGTCAGGGAATATAAATAAATAAATAAATAAATAAATAAATAAATAAATAATTTCTTTATTGCCAACAAAATCCTTCAAGAGATACAGCAACGTCAACAGACCAGAAGAGAAAAACAAAACTGTATCAACATACATAGTAAAGCGGAATATACACTGACTTTCTTTCTTTGATACTATAATTTATGAGCTTGGTCAGAGGCGAAACTATAAGATCAATAATAGTCTTCAGCAGCTCCACGGTCAGTCCGAAAGGGTCTTTACTTTTTTTATTTTTTAGTTGAGTAATAACATCCCTGACCTCAATATAAGTAACTGGGGTAAAAGTAAAGGCGTCATGTGAAAAGGTGGGAATACTGACAGTTGGATCAGTCTCATCCACGAGGATTTGACTCTGCAAGTCTTGTGCAATATTTACAAAAAAGTTGTTAAAGTCATCTGGAGGGATGGATATCTTAAAAATCTTCATTGTACCTGCCCGAGACTAAGAATATGGCACACATAAAACGGATTCCAAATGATAAAGTATATTCCAGCAATGGATTGATTAAGGTACAATATAACATTTGAATAGCTGACAGATTGATAAACTCTTTTGTACACCTCTTTACGAAACCCAACATTTTGAGTCCTCGAGAGACACTCATTGAAGTGATATTTAAATGTGCTGTCCATTAAAACATCAAGATCCTTTGAAATTGAAACATTAGCCAAGGTAGTGTCAGCAGTTTCATAGGCAAATACTGTTGGTACACGCTTCTTAGAGAAGCAAATGCTGTGGAATTTGCTGGGGTTTAGATCCATGCAATTACCGACACACCAATCCTCCAATCTTGACAGATCTGATTGAAGATTTACACAATTATTAATGGAAGAGACCTGTAGGAAACACTTTACAGAAATTTAGAAAACCGAATACATTGTTGAATGTCATTCATAGAAATGATAAACTACAGGTGCCTCAAGTGTGACCCCTGAGGTACCCCTGAAGGAACTTTGATTTCAGTGGACCCAAAACCATTAATTTTAACAATGTGGGTCCTATCTGACAAATAACTACCAATCCACCTCAACACGTAACCCCCGACGCGACGCCCGCTATACTCGGTTTATTCAACAAAATGATGTGATTCACTCTGTCAAACGCCTTGGAAAAGTCAGTGTAGATAGTGTGTACCTCTCCACCACCATCCAAGACACCCGCAGGTAATCATTAAAGGTTGACAAGTTAAATTCAGCTGATCTCTTTGCCTGAAATCCAAATTTCTGAGAATTTAATACCCCTTGCAAAACTGATGATAGATGCTTTGTAACATTTTTTTCAAACACCTTAGGAATTACATTTAAGTTGCAACCGTGTCTGTAGTTGGTCACATTTGCCCTATTACCAGCCTTATATATAGGGGTTAGGTAACTAACTTTCAAATAATTGGGAAAGTATCCTGACTTGAGGGACTCATTGAAGATAATGAAAAGAGGGCGGATAACACAAAGCTGCAGAGTGGTTTATTTTTCCGTGTTCCTCCTATTGCTACAAGATCCAGGACCTTATTCTACCTGCCATCAGCATCAAACAATCTAATGCTAAGAGAACCCATATATAAAATGTGTGCCCAGTACAACAATATTGCTGCCAACCTCGTTATTTTTCATATGTCATTAAGTCAGTTCTCGTATCAACTTAAAAAACTTATTTTTATATAATTTGTGATTTGAATTTGTATTATACAATTTATTATAACTATGAACTAACACAATGTGTTAAATATTGTTACCTATTCACTAATTTGTATTTTTCACTTATGTTTGTACATTATTGTCTTATAAATGGATTTCCTGTTACGCAGAAATGCTTAAATAAATAAATAAATACCATCTGGGCCAGGGCCCTTGTTGATGTCCAGCCCGGAAATTTCCTCATATATAGAAGAAAAGTCTATTTGAAAGTCGTTAACAATAATGTCGTTAAAGGCCAAAGACTCTACCACAGAGCTATTCCTTGTCGAATAAACTCTTTTGAAGTGCAAATAAATTTGGAAGCTCAGGAACAAACAAACATTTCTGTTGGCAAGTGATTACTAGAGCGCTGAGAATTAGAATAAGTCCAAACTTTTTATATTCCCCTGATTGACTATGGCATTCTCAGAGTTTGAAACAAATTGATCATAACAGATTTTTTAAAGAGCCTTACATTGTGATCTTAGTGTAGAAAATGCAATATAGTCAACTCTATCCCTGGACATTATGAATGCCCTGTGCGCTGATTTCTTTAAATCAATTAAATTTTTAAGGACTGGAGAGAACCCTCTTGGAAAATGCCCCTGGGACCCTTTCTTTAGAGGTACAACTAGATGTATTACTGAATAAAGTACATCATAGAAAACATTTAACATGTCATTTAGAGAAGACTGCTGTAGAATTAGGTTCCAGTTGACTTCTCCAAGATAGTTATTTAATAAACTGAAATTAGTTGAACTATAATCATAATAATATACATCTTTATCATCACTTATGTGATTAGTATCGCTACCTGAAATTTGAGTAGATGCAATAAGTGAGAGATGGTAATCATCTTCTGGAACCAGGGGATCGTCTGCTGGAGTAACAATTGTGGAGGTTCAACTCCGCCCAAAAACCAAATCAAGTGCGTTGCCCATGCATGTGGTTTTCAACATTGTTTAATTGGTACAGGTTATGAAAAGCACACATGTTTGAAATCACCTGTATTAACTCAGCTTCCTGAGCAGTAGCATTTGGAGTGCAGGATCCATGAGAACAGAACTGGTCACATGACCAAATTGCATTTGGTATGTTAAAGGCTCCAAACAAGAGCACTTGACACTGGTTTTCTTCAGAAAGTGTGTATACGCGTTAGGTATACGCGTTATCACTAACCAAAGTGTATTTATCGGTGCATGATCTAGGCGGGCAATATGCCTTCTCTCAAGTCCTAAATTGTTTACAAAATAAATTAGCATACATTTTGTATAAGGTAATTGAGGAAAGGTGCATAATGTTTTTTCTAACCATTTTTCTCAAGATTTTTCTACTACTAAGCATGCATGAAGGAAGTAAAGTAAATTGAAATAAAACTGTTTATTAGTAAATATATTGAGGAAATAATTACAAAGCATTATTGTCTTTACTGGTGTTCAGCATTATACTCCTAAGTTCATGGCTAAAAGTAATAAATGTCCAAATTGGTATATAGTGCTGAGCTGAAATCTGTAATAATTGTAAGAAAATAAGTCATAAACACTGGAAATTGTCTGAATCTCCTTCTGACTGCCAAGAATTTTCTCATTATTAATTTCAATGCAACGACCTATATCAAATCAAATCAAAATTTATTCATGCCATTGTCACAAAATGCAACTTACATAAGTCAATATACCTACCTAATTATAAAATTTAGGTATATCGACTTCACAAAGAACAGTCAATCGACCAAACACATTAAAAGTAAAATACTTAAAAAACTTAGATTTAAGCAATATCAACACATAGATTAAAAACAGTATTTTCATGTACACACTACATATTAAAATCAAACTGAAGAAATTCCTCCATGGAATAAAAACAATTTCTAATTAAAATCTGCTTAATGGTTTTTTTAAAAGTTAAAAGTGGCAAGTCTCTAATTCCAGCTTGAAGTCTGTTAAAAAACTTAATTGCCCATTAGTCCGGGCCATCGTGACACCTCCCCAGACGCCAATAGATAAGCACCAAAGCATCCCTGCCCCTGGTTTCATACTCATGCACACTTCGGTGCATTACAAAGACATCAGGGTCTTTCCTGACATAGAGCAGGTTCTCTAGAATGTAAACAGAAGGAACGGTCAGTGCCCAGATTCCCGAAAGTCACCCACAGTCCTCCCTGTACCCCAAACCACTCAACACTCTCACCGCCTTTCTCTGCATGCCAAAAACACGCCTAGCATCAGCCGCATGACCCCAGGCAATGATAGCATACGCAAAGTGAACATGGAAAGTTGCAGAGTAGGCTGTTATTAATACCTGTTGTGATACCTTATATTAGCTAGATTTCTAAGAAGAAAAAGATCACTAGCTAACCTTACAGTCACCATGTTAATATGCATGCTCCACTGCAGCTTAGGGTCAACAAACACCCCAAGATATCTGATACTATCTGTATTGGAATTTATTTGGCGGAAATCCCTCATCGAAAAGACCATCTTTGTTGTTTTCTCGTTATTTAGAAGAAGTTTATTAGAGTTAAACCAGTCTTGAGCCAACTCCTGTGCAACCACAGAACCCTCTAGGGAATCCTCTAATGTATCAGCACATACAGACATTGTCGCATCATTGGCAAAAAGAGTGTACTTTGATTGTTGGTCTATAAGTGATAAATCATTTATGTAGATTAGAAAAAGTATGGGCCCCAAAATTGAGCCCTGGGGTACCCCAATACTTATTTCTCCCCTTGCCGACGTCACACCAGCATAACGCACACACTGACGCATACCCTCAAGGTATGATTTTAAAAGGTTGATACTATTTGGGCAGAAGTTGTAACATTTCATCTTCTCCAAGAGGATTCCATGATCTACACAGCTAGCATTTATCTTGTTTTTATTATTTCTATTGTTGTTTATAATACTCCACATTTGTTTATTTGAATTATTTGAGGACTTTATTAAATTATCATTACCTAAAATTTTAGCTTTACATAGTTCTGACCTATATATCTTTTTAAATTCACTATAATACTTTTGGTTATCCACAGTATTGTACTGCTTGCATATCTCACCAAGAAATCTCAAGTGGTCCCTCGCCGCTCTCATTCTCAATCAAAACCAACTTATGTTATTCGACTGGTCTGACCTTACAAAATAGCACTTCTCCGGAAAAGACCAAAAAATGCTTCCTCAAAAACAGTCATAAATTTGGTAAATTTAACATTTACAGACATATTTTAATTTTTAACAAAATTCCAAGACGTATTTGATGTATCATGGAAAATAAATAAGCCCTTTTGGTTTATTGGTCTACAAACCTTTTGTGCTTGAACAACCTTACCCTTGTCGACAAAAACCAGAAAGTCCACCACTTGCCCCCTGTGATCAGACACATCCAAGTCTACAACCTCCGAACTCAAAACGTCAGTCGTTATATTGACAATGATGTTATCCAGACAAGCATCTTGCCTTGTTGCCTCAAGAATAGTTTTGTACAAAGCAAAACCACCCAAGGTGTTCTCCAGAAGCTGGGCATTCACCTGATACCCACCAAAGTGCACGTTGAAATCCCCCGCCACCACAATACCCTTGTCCGGACCAAGAGACACCATCATACCCTCCAAGGAGTTCAAGAAGACGTCAAAACAACCCGAGGGGGGTCTATATAAAACTAAGATATAAAGATTAAAATTTTGAAAAAACACACAACAAGACTTTACACATTTTTCAATATTACCAGTACATTCCTAAAACTAGGCCCTAGATTAGTTTTAACCAGCAGTATTGTGCCTCCTCCAGGAAATTGAGACCTTGCAAAAAATCCTCCAATCACATATCCATCCAGATGAAATGATTCCATTTCTACCGGTGTCATCTAGTGCTCTGTGTTTGAACCAGAATCTTCAAAACATTGGACTCGTCTTGGTTCTTTTTTGAGGTTACCTGCTGGGCTTCTGGACTTTCATGCATACAAACTTTTTGATTAGCTGCTTAGCGCAAACATGCTGGGTGGAAAATATACAAACACTTCTTACACTTAACATCATTTTCCACTTTTTTGTTGCAGTGAAAACACTGTTTTTTGATATTTTTCGACGCACTATCGGAATGCAGTGGATCATCGCCCACCATGTTGAAACGTTCTGAAAATATATATAAAATTTGTAATAGGGATCATAGCAACTAGATCTAGAGTAGTATTGGTAATGATTGCAGGGAGTTTTGGAAGCTTGTTCATGCTAAGAATAAAAGCTCAGAAATACCCAGCTCAATGTCCTTTAATGATTATAATAGTGAAAATTTGATTCATCTGTCGAAATTGACATTTTAATAATAAAATACCTGCTAGTCATTGTTGTGTTTAAATGAAGAGTAAAGGCTGTGTGCATGTGCGAAACGTAATAAATGAAACACTTTGTATTTCATGGAAAAATTTGAATCCAAAAGGACTTCTAAAAGTAGCGTAACAGAGCGCTTTCGGACTAAGCCATCATCAGTGTTACTTGTCAATGGAAAAAAAGAAAATGTCCATGAAGATAAACAAACAACACAAATCGACAATGGTCACATCAAAATTTTACAGCTCGGAAGTTACATTTTAAAAAAGGGTTCACATAATTTAATTAAAAAAAACACAAAAACGAGGTGAGAACCACGTTTTTTTGGGGTGAAACGTTTCGTTTAGTGATTAATAGCTTTGTTACTGAGTTTAAAGTCTTAGAGCATATTTTGAATTAGAATTTATTTTATTTTATAGAGAATTCAATGAGAAAAAATGTAATGACTATTTCATTGAGACAGACTTTATAAAACATGAGGAGGATGATATTAAAAGTGAAGATGTAGAGGATCCCTCAGAATCCAAGTAAGAAATTTAACATTGTGATCTTCAGTCACAAGTTTTATGCATTGTGGGCATGGGATTTGTAAGGATCACCGTTGTAAAAAAAAGTTGAATAATAATCATTGTTATTTTGTTTAGTGATTAATGGCTTTGCCACTGAGTTTATTTTAAGTCTTAGAGCATATTTTGAATTTGAATTTATTTTATTTTATAGAGGATTCAATGAGAAAGAATGTAATGACTATTTCATTGAGACAGACTTTATAAAATATGAGGAAGATGATATTAAAGGTGAAGATGAAGAGGATCCTTCAGAATCCAAGTAAGAAATTTAACATTGTGATATTCATTCACAGATTTTATGCATTGTGGGTATGGGATTTGTAAGGATCACGGTTGTAAACATGAAAAGTTGAATAATAATTGTTATTTTACTCTTGTAATTTTGTTTAATAATAGCTTTGTTACTCAGTTCATTTTAAGTCTTAGAGCATATTTTGACTTGAATTTGTTTTATTTTATAGAGAATCCAGTGAGGAAAAATATAATTATGACCATTTGATTCAATCGAACTTTATAAAAGATGAGCAAATTGATATTAAAAGTGAAGATGAAGGGGATACCTCAGAATCCAAGTAAGAAATTTAACATTGTGATATTCATTCACAAGTCTTATGCATTGTGAAAAATGTGGTCTTTTAAAACTAGTATCTTAGGTAATATACTATTTTCTGCGACTGGCTTGAAAATTATTAAGAACACACTAATAATTACTCTTGCAAACTATAGTTTGCACACGCCGCGCCGTGTGAAATAGTATATTACATAACAAGTGTTAAAAAGTAGTATTTTTCACACGAGGAGGTTATTTAGCATGAGGCGTTAGCTGAGTGATGAAGTCCTCTAAAGTTGAAAACGTACTATTGCACACTATTTTCTTTTTTTATTAATTTCACTGGACAGAATTACTCTTTGATCAAGTCATATGTTTTTCTTGTTGTTATGTGTGCTGCCTGCTGTAAATGTGATTTAAAATGGGAAACCATTTATTTATTTATTTATCTTGTAAATATCTCAGGGGATAGATGCCGTCAGATCGGGTTTAAAATGCCAAGTTATGGAAGGAGATGCAAATGCTCCAACGCATAACCATTACATTGCTACTCCTTTCCTATACGTTTTTGGTAGGGATCGAGTAAACGTTCAATGTTCTGCCAATTTTTTCTCCCGGAAAACGTTAAAAAAACCAGGTTGCCCCCTTTCTGGATATATCTATAAATTAAAATGATATTTAAATAAAAAATAAACCCAAATAATTCAAGAGGCAATAATAAATATTCAAACAAACTTATTGAAATATAGCTAAGAAGCTTCACGGGAAGATTCATTGCTTAAAGCAGACTAACATGTCATATTGATAATTTTAATTTTCAGCCATCATAAAAAATTACACAGAAAATAAAAATTTTGCGACAGGTCTTGCCAATAGGAAATGATCAGTCCATTGTACTAATAATCGATAAAGGATAACTGAGATACGAGGGAGGTCTCAAGATCCATTGTTTTAAATTTCGTTCTGTATCTCAGAAACGAAGCGTGCTATGAAAATTTTGTTTATGCCATCGTTCTCTTCACAAAAAAGTAGCACAGTATTGCAAAAAACCGCAATTCTCTATCTTTACCCATAAGTGAGATACCCCGTAATATCATCGAAAATGGGACACCCTGTACACTTTGACAAGTATAAACTGGTTATTATGTTCTCAATGAAAAATCTTTCCATGTCCAGACACAACCGTCTTGTTGATTTGAATCAAAATATTAATGATAGGCCTGTTTAAACGTACTGCACTAGGTGTTTTTAAATCTTTTTTAAATATTTTTTTCAGGATTGCCCGTAAAGACGAAGACGCAAAAGTTTGGTATAAATGTCCAGATTGTCCCTATAAAACGAACTATAAATGTAATTTAAAAGCTCACACGATAATTCATAAGCCTGCTGATCAACAAGGCGAAGGGGCAAGAGCTTGGAATAAATGTCCAGAGTGTCCCTTTAAAACAATCCACAAACGTGCTTTGTATGTTCATGCTATAATTCATAAGCCTGCTGATCAAATACGGTGGTTTCACTGTTTAGATTGTTCGTTTAAAACATGGCGGAAAACGGATCTAAATCGCCACTTAAAGACACATAATGCTGCTCTACATAATATTGACTGGTTGCGATGTTCGAATTGTTCATATAGAACCATTCGAAGGGATTGCTTCAACAAACACCAAATCAAGCATCAAGACGAAAACACAAAAGGTTGGCATAAATGTCCAGAGTGTCCTTATAAAACAATCTACAAATATCGTTTACGGCCTCATGCCACAATTCATAAGCCTGCTGATCAAATCCAGTGGTTTCACTGTTCAGATTGTTCGTTTAAAACAAAGTGGAAAAGTTATCTAAAACTCCACTTAAATACACATAAAGCTGTTGACTGGTTTCGATGTTCGGATTGTTCATATAGAACCATTCGAAAGGAAGCAATCAAGAAGCACCAAATCAAGCATCAAGACGAAAACTCAAAAGGTTGGCATAAATGTCCAGAGTGTCCTTATAAAACAATCTACAAAAATCATTTAAAATCGCATGCCACAACTCATAAGCCTGCTGATCAAATCCAGTGGTTTCACTGTTTTGATTGTTCGTTTAAAACAAGGTCGAAAAGTTATCTAAGACTCCACTTAAATACACATAAAGCTGCCGCTCAACATAGTGATGACTGGTTGCGTTGTTCGGATTGTTCATATAGAACCCTTCGAAAAAATTCCTTAAAGCAGCACCAAATCAAGCATCAAGACGAAAACACAAAAGGTTGGCATAAATGTCCAGAGTGTTCTTATAAAACAGTCTACAAATATCATTTACGGGCTCATGCCACAATTCATGAGCCTGCTGATCAAATCCAGTGGTTCCACTGTTTAGATTGTTCGTTTAAATCAAAGCGGAAATCTGGACTAAAACACCACTTAAATGCACATAAAGCTACCGCTTAACATAGTGTTGACTGGTTACGATGTCCGAATTGTCCATATAGAACCCTTCGAAAGGATTGTTTCAAGAAGCACCAGATTAACCACTTATGCTAGGACGTAACACCTTGGTATTAATTGCCAGTGTATTAAAAATCCACAAAAATGGATTATCAGGGCATCACTTAATTCATAAGACTGCTGATGTATGCAGTGGTTTAAGTGTTCAATATTGTTAGGAATATTAAAATAGTTTTTGCACCCTAACCAAATATTTCTCTGACTAATCATTTTTTCGTTTGTTATGTAAAAAATCCGATAAGGTGAGCCGCTATCCGTCGTGCAGACTTCACTTCGGTGATGACTCTAGCATGGTCGTGTTATAAGCCGCTCGAAACTAATTATTTTGGTTAAGTTATAATTACTTCCAATAAACATTTTTGCTTGTATAATATTTGCCGTTACTCTTTTATCACCTACCATATATAACCTACAGTTATATATTTAGTAATAGAAATATTTCTGTTACTCGTATAACCCCCTTAAAGACCTTAAATGGGGCATTTATAAAGGTTGCGAACACCTTTTTCTAGTAACGCTATATAACTTTATGTTATGTAACCAATAGTAACAGAACCATTATGGTAACCACTATATAACTTACTAAATAACCTCGCTTTAACACCTTTAGTAATATAATACAGTGTTGTATATATTGTCAAATATAATAATTCATAAAGCTACTAACTAATTATCACCCTGTCCCAAGTTTGAACTTGAAATTATTTAATAATCATTAAAAGCAAACTATAAACAACGCGAGCAGTCAGCGGGAGCGATTATGAACCTTAAGCATGCAATGATCATCACTTTGTTTTATATAAATACGCTACCAAACCCTCAGTTCGGCAGACTTAGTCTCACCTCCAGCTCCCAAGGTTATCCATTTGACGACTGCCTTCTGGGTTCTATCCGCTCCTAGAGTTAGTCATACGACTGCTTTAGGTTCAATTCCTTTCCTACCAAACCTGGTACCGGTTAGCCATTTGACGACTGCTAGGACCAGGGGTTGCACAACCTCCATAGTAAAGTCTTGACAAGAAGTTTGTCAGAGTGTTCAGAAAGACAAGTGTCTAAATAGTCAGTTAAAAAGTTTAGTGAAAGCTCTTAGTGCTCTTAAATAAAACCCAGCTCTTAAGAAAAACTATAAATTATAAGACAGTAAACAAAGACCTATGAACAGTACCTCTCGCTCTCAAATCACGCGCGTCCTAGTACTCGGGTAAAAGTCGCCATCTCTATTACATTTTTGACAACAACAGATATCGTGAACAATTCATCATTAAGTCGTTTCGCAATAGACGACGTCATTGATATTAGAACCACGTGATAGAGGTGTGTCGTAATTTACGTTAGAAGAATGATAGGTCAAGAAAAACAATTAAAATATAAATTAAAAAATTCAAATCACGCGCCTGTAATCTTTCGCGCAGTGTTGTTGGGCAAATAAAACTAATGAAGCTCAAAAAAATTTTATTTACAATATAAGGCAATTTTAAACTACGCGCGTTCAAGCTACGTCCATTGTTGTATACACGTCGCCATCTTGCGGCGGACGCTAAAAGCTACAAGGCCATTGAATCCAAGCGCCACCGCTAGTTGAGAAAGGTCAGGATAGAACCGCATGGTGTGACCAAGGCCAGGTCCGTATCTGCAAGAAAAAAGATAATAAATTAAATACAACTGATTGTTAAATTAAAATGGAGCAATACAACAGATTTGTATAGGAGAAGGAAACAATGGAGCAAGAAGGAGAAACTAGTGAAGACGACAAAGATAAGGAAAATAAAATTATATATGGAACAAGTACTCAAGTAAAATAAGAAACTAAAGAAGAAACAAGCAATAACAAAAAAGGGAGGTGGGATCAAAGTCTCAATGTAAATAAAAGTTGTACATAGTGAAACATAAATAAGCATAATATATACCCAAGTGTTATTAAGACAAATATATAGATAAAACACTTAGGAGGTTAAGGAACTATATATAAATAGACAATACACATAGCATAGTCCATAGAAGGAGTTATGAAGAAAAAAGAAGCTAGAATAAGTCGTGTTAAGTGAATATTAATGAGAAGATTAGTAAACTATGTATGCAAAATAAATAGGTGAAAATAAGGTGAAGATATTCATAATAAAGCACAAGTAAATGGCCCAGTTGCAGGATTATCGTATTCGAGAAAAGCAGGAAAACTGAGTTGCCATTAAAATTGTGTATTGAGAGTATATACAGGAGGAATATATGTGTATACGAGGAAGTATTATAAAGTAAAGTGTTGTCCGGCCTAAAAAAGACTACCACGACGGATTATCTAAATTTAGGCATCGGAAAGTTGAGCATATACGGACTGAAATATAGCTGGCTGACGTAAGGAGGTTAAGCAAAAAATTTTGGTACCGCAGAAGCTCAGATAAAATGGTTACATAAGCAAGAAATGTTTATGTAAAGCATGACGAATATAGAAGAGGCATACACAAGTTGAAAAGTTGTTTATGTAAAGTGAGAAGAAATATAGAAGAAGTTTATGAGATAAGAAGAAGTATACCTACATAGTGAGGAAATATATAAGCAAAAGTTGTGTATGTAAAGCATACATAAGGTGAAATAATGTTTAAGCAAAACATGTTTATACAATGTGTTTAAAAAAGAGCATACATGGTTTTATAAATAATAATATAATGTCCTATATTTTGTACATAAAGCTAGTCACATATGAAGCATAGATAGATAAGCATAGAGACATAGATAGATTAACTTATCACTGCCTCGTGATAGATAAGGAAATAATGAAATATCTAGTCATGTAATCGTAAGCATGAAAATACATAGAATAAAGTGTTCACATAAAGTATGAAAAGTTGCATACATAAGGTGAAAAAATTAGAGAAATAATAAAGGAAAGTTGTTGAGAAGCATACAGAAGTTGAAACAATTGAGGAAATATATAAAGATATGTATATAATACGAGTTTAAAAATAAAGCATACATATATAAGAAAGTAGTAAATATGGAAGAGATAATATAAAGTACAGGTTAAGTAAATAATAAGGAAACCTAAGATATGGGAATGTAATATAAAAAAATTAGAATATATATAGGCGTATAGGAAAACAATGTATATATATCAGAAAGAAGAATTAAATAATAAGTTGGAGATAACACATATCAACATACCAATTTACCAGATCCTTGCGAGTTTGGTTCAATCACTCAAAAGATATAGATGTGCAAAGACGTCAGCAGTTCCTCGAGTATTCAGGAACCAGTGGAAGAGCTATCAAGTTATGGGCTACGACAGAGGTATCCAAGTTCTGCAAGAATCCAGACCTAAAAAAGCGAAAAATTGCTTAAGAAAAATATAACAAAAAAAAAGCTGAGAAAAGGACATTACAATCCCAAAAGATATCTAAATATTGTGAGATATTTGGAGTCAGATATAAATAATAACACAACAATGAAAACAGCAGCAGCAAGACATGCAATATCTGGCAGAAACTGAAAATAATTATCAAAAGACGAGACAACAAACATGAATAAAACTAAAGCTAAGCAATAAAATCTAGCGACTTACCTACAGTTGTAGGAAAAAAGACGTGAGGATCCAGTAGTTATGTCGAAAACCATTCCATGAACAGACTGGGGAAAACTGGAACATGTGGTGCCACAGCAGCCAGCAATGACAGTTTGGCCAGACCATAAGCCATTAAGTTCCAGGGACTCTTATTATTCCTATTTTATGCTTCCGTAACCTAAAAAAGTTATAATTTATCTTCACATAACCACTTCCATGTTAAACTAGCAGTAATACACATCATCTACAGCATGGAATGGAATAAATAACATTGATAAAACCTCTCTTTTTAATATTCAAGCCCCACATTCCATAAAATGGAGTATATTGCCGAATGGCTAAGTGACAGTTGCCACACCCTTTCCAAGAAATTCAAACTCATGCATCAAACACCCTTGGATTAGAGTTTTTATATGCTCTAGCATTTATTCTTATTTTCAAAGAGCCCAAAGATAATGGTTATAGGAAATACAACACTTACCTTTTCGCTTCAAAGCACCTGCCAAAATTCAAACTTCATAGGCAAATCCCTGGTCACACTGAAAAAACTGCATCTGGCAGGAACATAAAACCGACCAAAAGGTGCAAAATCAAACACAAATATTCGTCATTATATCAATGTAACAAATTTTAATGCTAATTTATTTGATCTAGGCGGTACACAACGCAAAAAACGCTACCGTGAAATAAATGACGAATTGACGAATGGACAAGTCAGCATTTTTCCCAGAGGTCAAAATTTCGAGGTCGACGAATTGACAGGGGTACCAGTCAAAGGAAATAAAAACGAAGAAAGCACCAGAACTTCTGGGCGAATACTCGTTCAAGTAGAGATGGGGCAGACATATCGATACTCAACAAGGGACACGAAGCAAAGATGGATACTTTCTCTGCAGTATTCAAAGGGCGCCATCTAGCCACCAAGAAGTGAGGGACAAGCCAGAAGAAAGAAAATATTGTAGCGTAAAGTATAAGATAACTTTTATTTAATAATGTTACATATTAGACTAATTGACTGTACGATATTTCATGGAACTAAAATCGGTAAATTGTGTGTAGATAAACATTTTTAAATATAAATATGGTCAGCAAACATAAATGAGTCGATCAAGAGACTATAAAAAGTCAGCATATTTTTACATAAGTAAACAAGTCTAACTGTGGCTAGAATTGTATTATAATAACTATAAAATACAGCTATAAATATTAGTCGCATAAAAAGGACCGTACTTAAGTAATATAATGTTAGATGTACAAAATAATTTAATAAGACATAATTAATCAAATTTTTTCTTTACAATTATGGAATTATCTACAATATGGGTAATATAGTTAAATTTAATATGGGAAAACAAGCCCATCTGTATACATAAATAAGCCCGATAATTTTCCATGTAATAGATATGGTAAATAGAGTTGGGTAGTATTCAAAACAGGATCGACTTATTTGAATTAAGTAATGTAAATAATTATAGAAAGAAGTGCTATAAACTATCTCCCTAGTAACTCTAGAATTAAAATTGTTTATAATTAGAAAGCAAAGTTCAACTAGCGGGGGATGGACGCATTCCCTGTTAGCTGTAACTATAGCAATTATGCAAACAAGCGTTGATTCTCGAATAGGCGCCTATTTGACAGTCAACGGTAAAGTATAGATATTTCAAATATGCAAAATACTAAGTGGGGAATTATACACTCTACTTGTTCTCTATTAATCTAGAATTAGAGTTAAGTATAAAATTTCAAAGACAATTTATAAAAATATGTTTCTTTTTTTGCATGTATCAAAAACCAGTGGATGTCCAGACTAGTCTCTCCAGCAAGCTCTCACTTGCGATACCCTCAAACAGTTTAGTGGTATGTTAATACTAAGACATATAGACTGCAGTGGAGGCTAGAGGGAGTTACTAAGGATCAGCCTGGATCCAGAAAGTAACAAGACCCCTGATGGATATTTTTTTAGGTTCTATAAATTGTAATATCACATAGTATTATGCGGCAAGTTTTTTCGAATTGAGGTCTTTCTTTTTTAAACGATAGAGGTCGTGCAAACGTTGGGGACAACGTTT
>MU194097.1:464-20521 GCA_016904865.1 Pissodes strobi
TTTACACAACGTTAAATTAAAGATAAATAGATGTTTAAAGTAAAGAGTTTAATATCTTATATTTAACTACTCATGTTTAAAGTATGGTAAGCTTTAGATGTGCTCAGTGGCACATCCAATTCCCAGATTTAAAAACACACCTGTATCAACCCAATAAAATACTACAACGTAATAATACCCTTTCTGGAAAGAGATAGTTACCCCCTTCTACCCTCCTCTTCTCAGATGCGCCTCTAATTATGCTAAAGCCGTTATACATAGATATCGTTAGATCCTGAAGCAAACTCAAGGAAATATCAATGTTCCCTCGTACCTAAAAAAAAGAGGTTAAGCGAGAAAGAACAAATGATAACAATGCTCGATTCAGGTAGTTCTATTATAACACCTGTTTGGTGTATGGCGCGCTACCTACTTATTGTGTTTCCGTTTCATTAATCCCCCAGGTTGAATTTGAAATGAAAATAAATCTATGCACACCTGACTTTGCAATCGAAGAGTTACTCTATGAAGGAACAAAAAAAAAGGTTCAAAATCAGCTAAAGCTTCTGCATTGGTTCCTTTTTTTTAAATGGATAGGATTTTTAGCCCAAATATACTGAGAAATGATTTAGATTAGCAAAGCTTATTTAGAACACAGTACGTTCAACATATCCTCTATCTGTTTTTGACTAAATTGTACCATTATCCTTCTTTTAAAAATGCCTAATTTTACAATTTTTACACAACGTTAAATTAAAGATAAATAGATGTTTAAAGTAAAGAGATTAATATCTTATATTTAACTACTCATGTTTAAACTATGGTAAGCTTTAGATGTGCTCAGTGGCACATCCAATTCCCAGATTTAAAAACACACCTGTATCAACCAAATAAAATACTGCAACGTAATAATACCCTTTCTAGAAAGAGATAGTTACCCCCTTCTACCCTCCTCTTCTCAGATGCGCCTCTAATTATGTTAAAGCCGTTATACATAGATATCGTTAGATCCTGAAGCAGGAGTTCATAGAGATATGATGAATAATTTGTTTGTTGTGGGGGATGGGAGTAATTATTAAAAGAAAAATTTGAAGAATTATCGTTTAATAAATAAAAGTAAAATTTTGGGCTATCTTCCAGTCCAGAGTACCTATTCCATCCAGATGTTCGATATGTGATCGAAATATGGCAATTAGCTTAAGACTAATCATTGCACTTTTCCTATAGCGTTTGGAACTATTGATAGAGACAGATTAAAGAACAATTACAGTAATAATGGAAACAAGAAATAAAAAGAACTAACTGTTAAATTATAGTTTTAAAATTATTTTTGTATAGCTCTCAGAACTCCGAGTTGTATAGTATTTATTCGGCTGATTAATTTATCATCAGGCTAGTCTACTAAATAAAGTATTTTGGGCCCACTCTTGTTACATTAATTCGTACATCAAATATAATATAAAATACATTTATGGATCAAAGAAGAAATATTATTGCTATCACATTTGAATATTATAATTGACAGCAGTAAAATTAGAAAGAATAATTTACTTAGTATGCAGGTTTGAAAATGATTATAAAAAATAATAAATTAAGGTGTAATTTTTATTACCAATTAAATGAAAATTAATTTGCTTATGCCCAATTATCCTAAATATATATGCAGGTATGATAATGAATGCAGATTAATATGAGAAAGTTAATATTATTTAATATAATTTTTTGTTTTTTTAATTTTCACTTTTATTGGTAAAATTAAAAATATATTATTAGCTATGTAGTGAAAACAGGGAGATTATATTATCAAGTTGTATATCTTTAAAATTTTAAACAAAAATTATTAAATTTATTAAAAAGGAGTAAAAATACAATTTTTATTCTTAAGTTGCATTACATGTAATTCTAATATAGTTAAACAAAAACTATAAATATGCTTCATTAGTTAATTATTTTAATAATTTGTCTTGTCAATTATAATATTTTATAACCCTAAAAAAACTGTTATATATTTTGTTTCATATATGTTGAACTCATTAACTGAATATTCCAAAGTGTAGTGGCTACGCAACTTAAGAGATTTCGCTAATACGTGCTATAAATAATAATAAAATAAATGAAGTAAACTCCAAAAGAAACGCTACTGGTTAATAATTAAAATTAAGAGAAATTTACTAGGGGTCAAATCGCTATAGCTGCCGAGATAGAAGCGGTTTGGTGTCCAGGTGTTCTTAATGCTTTTTATTTGCTGTACACGGTAGCAACTTGATCGGTTCCCTTCTCCCGCCATCATCCTTAAGAATAACAGAGTCGGACTCCGAACTGGTGAGTGGTTTATGTTATTTTGAAATCAACAACTTCAGCGCTGTATTATCTGGATTTGCAACCTCAGTTAGCAAACAATATGTAGTTTTATTACATTACAATATTTGTAATTAATATTACATTATGTCTTAGAAAAGACAGTACATTAGAAAATAATCCCAATCTAATGATACTCAGTAAAAAGAGAAATTATTGATAAATCCACATTAAAGCTGTAAACGGGAAATAAATTCAAGGATTCTGCCAATAAGTTTATTTAGTACACAGGCTAAAATTTTATAATATTTGACCAGATATTTTACAATTAAAGCAATGAAGAAAACATAGGAGTTGCAGTTAAAAGCAGGAACGTTATAATGGCTGCTGCGATTTTTCTATTCGATTATTAATATATTATTATTATAAAACTAATTCTAACCAGAAAAGGATCGAGTATAGCTATAAGGGCCTGAGGGTTGAGAATCCTATCAGGCGCGTCCCCGAGTGGCGGATAGGGGAGGGCCATAGTGCACCGGTGCTATGGCCTAGACTGTCATAAGCTGGCCCACCGGTAATAAAACCCTGGCACCGGGCGCCGGCGCGGCGTCCCGGTGCTGCACAACCCTCTCACTGCTTTGCCTCGCTTTGGGGACTATATCGTCCTGACAACCCTGGTGTCTGCATGGGATATTGCCATGCAGCTCCCCGACTGAGACTGCGTGGTGGGTGGGGAGACAGGAGGACGAAGCTTCTACAGTTCCTCACGGGCAGCAATCGCTGGCTCAAGATCCACCCTTATGAGGAGGCTGCGAAGACTGCGGGTGTGCCACCTTCTAAAAGAGACCAAAATCTCTCTAAGAAGGCTGAGAACCCCAACAGTATTTCAACCCCAAAAGCTGAGTCTTCTAGGAAGCCGCCTCCCTTAAAAGAGGCTGGACGCCTTAAGGCACAACCACGGAAGGATGTGCACCCAAACCCCTCAAGCGGTTTAAACAGGGCGCTGGATCTGGTGGAGCGATCCCAACAGGATAAAAAGAGGCACCCGTGAGTCACCTCAAG
Organism: Pissodes strobi; assembly: GCA_016904865.1. NCBI lineage: Eukaryota > Metazoa > Arthropoda > Insecta > Coleoptera > Curculionidae > Pissodes > Pissodes strobi. Next base: position 3,804 of record MU194097.1, read on the forward strand.
TTTGCTATAGTTGATAAGGATAACCCCTACGGAAGAATCCCGTCAGAGAGGGAGGCTCTAATTAAAAACCTGCTGACCGAGGAGCTGGACAAAATTTTACTGTCACCCTCTGCCAGCAGTTCGAAGCCGTCAGCGTTTCGCTCGTGGATATACTCCGGTGAAATCATCAGCGTGGTGTGCGAAGACGACGATACGCTGGCATGGCTCACGGAAGCAACCAGCAAATTGAACGCGACCCCTGCTGTCGTTCTCGTAGATTGACTGCCAAAGCTGACGAAGGCTCTCTCTGGATCCCCCCAAAGGCAGGCGCTGCCCAAGGGGAGAAGGAGATTGCCCTTCGTCGCCGGGCAGGACAAAACCCGGCGCTAAACATCAGTAAGTGGTGTCACCATGAGGCCAAAAATGAGCCGAAAGGCCACCTCCTCGTCTTCGGTGTCGGAGACGAGGACATGGCAACAGGAAGGTTTCATCAGCCGAACCAACCCTAAAAACAACCCAATGGCGGGCTCAGTCAGCATAGTCCGGTGCAATCTGCATCATAGCCGGGCTGCAACGGCAGTTCTCTGTCGCCACCTAGACGAAACGCAGAATGCACTGGCCTTGATCCAGAAACCCTGGGTGGTGAAATCCAGGGTAACTGGACTAACCAGACTAAGTGGGCGCATTTTTAGCTTACCCACAACAGAAAGGCCGAGGACTGCAATATATGTACCTCAGAACATTAACGGCAGTTTTATGCCTTTATATCACTTATCCACTTCTGATCTAACGGCCGTGAAGATGGAGTATGTATTGGCCGACAAAACTAACTTTGTAGTCTTAGCTGCAGTGTACCTCCCCCAGGAACATTGCCCCCACGGGGGAAATGGAGGACCTGATAGCACACTGCCGGAACCAGGCAGGTTGTGACGCTAACGCACACCATATGGCCTGGGGCAACGAAGACAACAATGCTGGAGGTAAATCACTTTATGATTACATTACAGGTAGCAATCTCAACATTTTCAACAGAGGTACTGCACCAACCTTTATTAACTCCAGGAATCAATCCATAATTAATATAACACATGCCTGGGTGGGTATATCTCAATCAGTCATAAACTGGCATGTCTCTGACAAGGTCACCATGTCAGATCATCGCTGGTTAACATTTGAGCTCAATGAAGGCGCCCGGGAGGCTTTTTAGGAATCCCCGAAGGACGGATTGGGCTAAGTTCCTCGTCCGGCTTCGGGAAAGCCTACGGAAAGTTGAGGGGAATACGCCTAAAGACAATAATGACCTGGAATGTCGTATCTAAGGCCTATAGACCTCCATAACTAAAGCTTTTGAAAAATCTTGCCCTCTTGAGGCATCACAACAACAGCCAGGAGAACAAAGAGCTGGGAGAACTCAAGGGGACAACGAGAAAATCTTTTAACAGAGCAAAATGAACTAGAATTCAAGCCAACTGGGAGCAATATAGCACCAATCTGCGTGAGTTTGAAACACTAGTAAGAAAAGAACAGAGAGGGTCCTGGAGAGCCTACTGTGAAGAGATCGAAGATCACTCACAGACTGCACGGCTCTACAAGGTCCTCGCAAAAGACGAAGATCGCGACCTAGGTCTACTAACAAGGGAGGACGGCACTAAGACCGCTAACCTACAAGAGAGTCTTGAACTGCTTATGCAGACCCATTTCCTTGGTTCGTCGGTTGGACTGGCAAGGTGCCAATCAAATAGTGAAGACAAAATAATGGGCAATACTAAGCTTCTCACCTTCAAATCGCCAGGTACTGACGGCATCCGTCCAGCTCGACTACAGTAGTCATCAGACGAGTCACTCGCACTTGGTAAAGGTGTTCTGGGCATGCCTAGCGGTCTGCTACATCCCAAAGGCATGGAAAGAAGTAAGAGTAGTGTTCATACCACAAGCAGGTAGGATGGATTACACTGTCTCCAAAGCCTACCGACCAAATTTTGTGCTAAAAATTCTGGAGAAGGTGTGTGAGCGATATTTGCGGGAATGCGTACTGGTCAACCGCCCGCTGCATCCCAACCAATATGCGTACGGGAAGATTGACCCACACGGCCTTGCATTCAGCAGTGAGCCGAGCCGGATCGAGAAATAGCGGGACAAAAATGAGTCCAACTTAAGTGTATTATTTATTGATATTGAAGGTGCGTTTGATAAAGCCACCTTAACAAACAGGGGCGTCCCTCCTGCTGTCAGTGGCTGAATTTTCCAAATGCTCTCAAAGAGACACGTGAAAATAAAGGTGGAAGACATCGTTGCCAGAGGCTGCCCGCAGGCAGGCGTTCTGTCGCCACTGCTATGGAACCTTGTTCTCGACAGCCTCTTGCATCGCCTCAACTCAGATGGATTCTACACCAATGCAGAAGAAGTTAGGGATGCTGGTCAATGGAAAGTTCGAATTAATTCTGTGCAATCGAATGCAGAGTACCCATTGCTTAGTCGAAGAGTGGTGTAGAGAGCACTGTCTGTAAACCCCAGGAAGACTGAGATGGTGCTCTTCACCAGAAAAAGGAGGACGGAGCCACTACAGCCTCCGACCCTCCTAAACACATAATAAAATTTTGCATCTGAGGTAAAATACCTTGGGGTCACCTTCGATGCTAAATTAACCTGGAATCTTCATTTAGAACGAAGACTAAAAAAGGCATACATCTCTTATGAACAGTGCCGCAGGACCGTGGGTAAAACTTGGGGGATGAAACCCAGGGTCGTAATGTGGATCTATACTGCCATCATAAGACCTGTGATTGCCTATGGAGCCGTAGTTTGGTGGCCCAAGAGTCAACAAAAAACTGCAATGCTTAAGCTCTGTCAGGAACAGAGAACTGCCTTCCTAACTGTAACGGTAGCTATGAGAACAACCCCAACCAGAGTCATGGAAGTAATGTTGTGCCTGCCTCCCCTAGATATTTATCTAAGGGAGGTGGCTCTGATTGTATTGCTAAGGCTCAAAGTCGTTGGTGTGCAACCCAGCATAGAATGTGGAGAGACTAGACGCCACCTGTGGGAAGAGGCAGTAAGAAGACTGCCACTACTAGAGGCCAGTGCTACTACGTGTACCTCCCAAGTTTGTCGTCGACAAACTAAAAGATGTACAAATAAAACCAATTGAGCTTATAACCGAAGGTACGGTTAACATTTTCGTGGATGTCTCAATAACCCAGGAAGGAGCAGGCTGTAGAATTTACTCCCGAAGCTTGTGAATTGAACTTAAATGGTCTGTGGAGAGACACGCAAGTATAGTTCAGTCTGAACTTGCTGCAATATCGATAGCCGCAAAAAAGAGATTTTTCGCAGGAATACTGAGGACAAGGCTTTTAAAATCTACGAGGACAGTAGACAAGCACTACCGGCCTCAAAAAGTTATAACCTTACAGCAAGGTCAGTACTAGAATGCCATAATTCACTGGAGGATGCCGCCCGCAAAAACAGAATTTCTGTGTGCTGGGTTAAAGGACATGCATAATTCGAAGGTAACAAATCAGCCTATAAATTGGCTAGCCGGTTCAAACATTAGGGGAACCAGCCCTTCAAACCTACCTATCGCGACGATGATACATATGATAAAAAAGATCACGCATGACGACTTTAGGGCAAGATGGGACGAAACAACTAACTGTCGACTAGCCAGGGAGCTAATGAGTCTGCAGCAAAAGCATACCTGGATATGTCAAGGAAGACCCTACGACTCATAGCAGGGATTTTGACTGGACACTGCCAGCTAAGGAAACATATCCACACAATGAGATTATACGAGACACCTCTATGCAGAGGCTGTGAACGGAAGTACGAAACAGTAGAGCATCTGCTCTGCGATTGCGACGCTGTTTCGGAATTAAGAGAATCAATTTTGAGAGAACGATGGCCAACCGTGGCTTTTCTCAGAACAGCCTCCTCGGGCAACATCGCCGCCTTTTTCATAACACTAGGCTGGGCGATAACCTAGATGGATTGGTTGACCTAGGGAGGACGCACAGGGGGTCCAATGTGGCCTAAGTGCCGTGGTCTTTCAAGGCCACCCTCTCACAATTTCCAGATGCGAGATAGCTGTAAGGGTATAGGGGTATTAGCCCTCGGAGTAGTTGTTTCTGCTGATCTAATTGGATCATAATCTTCTCACATATAGCCCAACACGGGGCTTGTCCAGAAGATGGAGCATATTCGGTTCGAGTGACGATTGATGAATGTCTTCTTTCCGATAGCTGCATCAGGGTATCCATAACATTCATAGATATTCAGGTTCTCGTGGGCGAAAGCCCACACACGTTCCTCTGATGAGTTTGGAAAGGACGAAAATATCGGGGGGAATATTTTCAAAAGCTTCACTCTTGTTGTTGTGCTTTCGTTGTGGACATGGAGCATTCAGCTTGATGTGATTCAAGACATGTCTCCAACCAGGAATTGGAATTTTCCTGACACTGCTCTAGGTGTAGTGTGAATTATTACATTTCATGTTTATCCCCAGAGAAAACGGAATCAGCAGTATAATTCAATGCCGGTAGGGTTATTAGCCCTCAGAGTAGTCGTTTTTGCTGATCCGATCTTCTCATATATATAATCTCATAAACATAAATCCTCTAAAAATATTGGTATTTTAAATAAGACAGAAATTAAGTCCGGATCTGTGAAGACGACGCCAACGCTATAATGCCTCTGGGACTTGGCTTTTGTTACGGCGTGATTTGCTGGCCTACCTCTGGAGCTTAATCTTTTTTTTTATTTTCATTACATCGTAATCTGGAAGTTTAAAATATGGTGCTTTAAGACAAGTATATCATATAAGAGCTATTGTGGCAATAATTTGAGCTGTTAAAACACAGTGGTAAAAGTAAAACTACTTTGTTACGCCTGTCTCGACTTACTTTGAAAATTCTATCAGTCATCATCGAACTGCAATACAACTAAAAAATAACAAAAGGTAGATTTGTTATAAAAAAAAATAATGACTAGAGAAAAATATCCCGTGCAAAAACGTTCGATGTTTGTGTATATAAAATTAAATCTTATATCTATTATTAATTTAGATACCCAAATATATAGACCTATGATTGATAGCAATTTTAAACAAATAAAATATATATGATAGTAATTAAAGTAATTTAGACAGCGAACTTGATCTATTGATATTTGAGAACAATAAGCAATTAAAATGAACAATAATATGTCACACAGGCGGATTGTTAGTGCCCATCATCTAGAACCAGAGTGTGCTTTTCTAGGTTTAGCCCTTCCTTGACCTACTATTTCTCACTCTAAATTTGAGTAATGAAATGTGCAATCGTGTCTTTAATTGCTTGTGGTCAGCTGTATTTTAAAAGATAATCAAATGGCTGCACCACTTCGGAAAATATTTAATGAGATTTTTATATTCATACCCATTGATAAAAACGCCATAAATATTGTCAAATATAATAATTCATAAAGCTATTAACTAATTATCACCCTGTCCCAAGTTTGAACTTGAACTTGGGAATTATTTAATAAACATTAAAAGCAAACTATAAACAACGCGAGCAGTCAACGGGAGCGATTATGAACCTTAAGCATGCAATGATCAGCAATTTCTCTAATATAAATACACTGGCAAACCTTCAGTTCGTGAGACTTTTGGTCTCATCCAAGCCAGCTCCAGGGTTAGTCACATGACTGCTTTTGGTTCAATCCGCTCTTTGGTTAGTCACATGATTGCTAAAGTTCTAATCCTTTTCCTACCCCAAACCTAGTTCTTGGTTAGCCACATCGACTGCTAAGACTAGGGGTTTCATTAACCACAGTAAAAAAGTCGAGTCTGTCAAAGTTCTTCGAGTGAAGTTTCTAAGTAGTCTGTCAAGTAGTTCAAAGTGTAGTGTCCAAGTGCTCTTAAATACCTTAACATTAAATAAAACGCAACGCAACATAAGATAAACTATATTTACAAAGCAGTGACCAAAAAGACCTATAAACAATTCATAAAACATACCTCAAGTCGAGAAAGCATGCGCACCTTAATAATTGGGTATAGGCTAGTCTCATTAAGTTTCTGATCAGTAAACGATGTTAAAAACTCTATCGTTGGGTCTTTGACCAATATACATTGTTAATCTTTCCTCATTAAGTTTACCTAATATACTTTATTGTTTTTAAGTGCTTTCTTTATCTTCGCTTCTCACCTTACGTAAAGAATCCCGTATTACCATCAGAGTTATACCCCTGCACGCTGAATAAGGCGTGGCATCGCGATTCAAACGTATGATGACAGACCGGTGGAGGCATTAAGAAAAAGTTCAAAGAACTGTCATCACGACTACTCGCGACAAGTGGTGGAGCAAGCCGGTTTACGTCAAACACGGCGGTTTTATTGAATTGAATGTATTGTTTTCCTGACAAATTGGCGGAGATATTTTTTATATTTAAAGCACTTAAATAATGAGATAAGTCAAAAACAAGTAAAATTATAATTTATAATTTAAATCACGCGCCTATGAGCATCGCGCAGGGCTAGTTTAAAATAAGATTTGGTCAAAGAGTCTATTACATATACCCAATAAAACAAACAAGAAAGCAAAATTTTTATTAACATAATACAAATTTAAATAACGCGGGCGTCACGCCATTGAAGACTGCTAGTCAGCACCTGGTTGCAGAGTAGCTCTAAGGCGTCGACAATACCTCAGGAATAGAGTTGGGACCTTGAACTCAGCGGGTCCACAGGTAAACTGCTGTTCAAAAAACCTGCTAGTTTGGCGAAGGTACTAAACTGCATACCTGAAAAAGACAAATATATATAAGTATAGGGTATACAGTTGGATAAGTTAATAACATGGGTCAGTAAGACAATACAATAAATGGATAAAAAAACATACCCACTGCGAAACAGGCTACCCAGTGATACACCAATAGGAGAAAAATCAATATTTCAGCCTACAAGAAAAAGTTTGCAAAGATCCCCAACAGCGTCGTTCAACCTAGAAGAACTAGGAGAAATCCAGGTAGATAACACCCTGATTAACTTCCTACCATTTGCCGCAGGAGCAACAAACAGTACAAAGATTAACCCCACAGAAGAAGACACACCCAGCCAGGAGGAAGTGGAGGACAGTGAGGAAACATTTGAAGACGAAAACCCACCAGAACCAACAGTGAGACAAATTAGTGCCAAAATGGCGAATACAACAATCTTTGACGCAATGGCAAACGCAAAGAAAGCGACAATTCCGCAGTTCATTAATCCCCCAACATTTAATCCGTGCCAAAATAAAGCTAGCGAGTTTCTAAGAGGCTACGAGAGAACTGCGATAGCAAACGGTTGGGACGAGGCATTAAAAATAGCATATTTTGGGACATTCCTCGATGGCGCGGCAAACTTATGGTTCTACGAGTATACAACAAACAATCCCAATAAGGATTGGAGCGGGTTATGCAACGATTTTAAAAAAGAATTCGAGGACAAAAGCTATGAAATAACATTGAAGAAACGAGTAGAGCAGAGAAAACAAAAAGAAAATTAAACGGTAGTAAACTACATGTACGGGCTACGGGTGCTATACCACGACTACAAGATAAACATGGATTTGGAGGAATTTACAAACATATTTAATGAAGGCCTAACAGAAGAAAATAAATACCACTATTACTGGCTAGCAAGTATTCCAAACCACCCTCCGGGAACATTAGAAGAACTGAAAGAAATTGGCAGGACAATAGACAAAGCTCCCAGAAAAACTCAGTATAATGAGATACGGTCCAAAACATATGCACCGTCATTTGTGCAGCAACAAAATACATATAGACCAACATTTTTCCAGCGGCGAACTGCACCAAGGCCGCCATTTGTACAAAACACATACAGACAACCATCCTATCAACAGCAAAACACATTTAGACCATCATTCAATCGCTATCAAACTAATATAAGACCACAAGGGCAATATCAAGGAAATCAGCACAACCAACGTAAACTAACACAACAAACATACCATCAAAATGGGAACAGAAATGCAAACAACAACCCGGTTTGCTACGCTTGCGGAAAAGCGGGACATTTTGCGGCAACATGTAAAACCCAGCAAAGATACCCAAACGGGTCCAGGTGGCAAAAGTAGGAGAAACCCCGGCCACCTTGACAAGGGGAGACATGCCTGCTGGCATATTGAGCATAACGATCTGCATAAATAATAGATCATTACAAGCAATCGTGGACACAGGTTCACAACATAACATAATCCAGAAAAAATGGGCACCAAATATGCCTCATAAACATAGCAATACTATGTTAATAACAGCAGGAGGGCATAAAATCCCAGTACTAGGGGAAATAAACACACCAATACGAATAGAAGGTAGCCAGATATTTAGAGATAATATAAAGGCAAAAATAATATCAATAGCTCCATATCCGGTCATATTAGGAATGGATTTCTTAATAAAAAATCGAGCAGTAATAGATATACACAAAAAAGTCCTAATTTTAAATAAACAAATCCAAATTCCCCTCAATCAAGAAACAAAGAGAAACTACCCAATATCTGGCATAGTGGCACAAACAAACAGGGTTAAAAAATCACAACAACAATATAAACATGCAAATAATATTACAGACCGATATAATAAGGACAAAAAGAAATTCCAAGTATTCATGATTGCAAATGAATTGATAACACACAAGAAAATAGAACAAATGATAAGAGAAAAGTAACAGGATATATATAATCTGCCTAAAAATATAGCCCTAGCATTTGGCGTATCAGCAACCTTTACAACACACAGAAAAGTACGCAAACAAATTAATAAAATATTCCCAAGGATAAAAGATAGCCCGAGAGCCAAAGTAGGCAGAACAACAATGATAAAAAATGAGGATAAAACGGCATTCTTTCTACACATAAAAAATGTATATAAAGAAAAACCAGAACTTGAGAAAGTATATGACAGTATTTGCTCACTATATAACCAACTAAATCAGAAACGTATAAATACTCTAGCAATCACACGTAGGGGATGGAGAATGAACTCCATAGAGTGGGAGATGTTAAAGAAAATGATCTATGATATTTTTAAAAAAGGCCAGATAAAAGTTATAATATGCAATCCAGGATTGAAAAACGAGTATGTCGCAGAGGACCCTAAGCCCATTTTAAATATAGATATAGAAAAGGAAGCCAGAAGTTACAAATTAGGGTTAGCAAGAGATTACGTTATAGAGAAAGATACGGAAAAAACTTTAGAAATAAAATTAATGGGGAAAATAGAAGAAGAAGATGTAACAGTCTGGAGTTGCAGATACAACTCAGACTGGCTAGCCTCTAAAAAACTGACAATACAATCACAAATATACACTCATTTTGAAAAATTATTTCTAAAGGTACGTGGAAGCGCAAGAGAACCAATCAAACTTTATAGAGAATCAACAATCGCCTACTTGGAAGAAACAGAACCGTACATTGAGCCTACGTTAAGTTTAAACCTTAAGGAAATCCCGCAAAATGATGAAATAGTAACCTTAAAAGATCATAACTTACAAAACATTTCACATAGACAGACAAAAAAGGCCTTAGAAGACCTATTGTCAGAATATAATGACGTATTCGCAAAAACAGCAAAATACATGGGTAGAACTAACATAACAAAACACATCATAGACATTGGAGACGCGAAGCCAATAAAAAGCCGACCATACCGTGTGTCGCAAAAAGAAAGAAAAATCATTGATGAACAGATAAACGAAATGCTAGAAAGCGACGTCATACGACCATGCCATTCCCCCTGGGCGAGCCCTGTAGTATTAGTCAAGAAAAAGGATGGAAAAACAAGGTTCTGTTGCGATTATAGGAAAATTAATCAATGTACAAAGAAATCAAACTGGCCTCTACCGCAAATAGATGATATTCTAACATATTTAGGAGATGCGAAATTCTCCCAGATGATGACAAAATAATCTGTGTTAAAAACTTCCCAAAACCCAAAAAAGTTAAGGACGTGCAAAGCTTCTTAGGATTATGTAATTTCTACAGAAAATTTATACAAAATTTTTCTACAATCGCACGTCCTCTACACGAGTTAACAAGAAAGGCAACAAAATTCATATGGGGAACACAGCAAGAGGAAGCATTCCAAAACTTAAAAGATAAACTTATATCAGCTCCAGTACTACATCACTTTAATCCAGAAAAAGGAACGATCCTACGAATTGACGCATCAACGAACGGAATTGGGGCTATTCTACTGCAAGAAGATGAAACCAAAACGGCACATCCAGTGGCTTACATAAGTTTATCAAACTGCGAGAAAAATTATTCTATAAGTGAGCTAGAGTTATTAGGTGTGGTTTGGTCAATAGGATACTTAAGGCATCTGATATATGGGCAACCAATAAAAATTGTCTCTGACCACCATGCACTATGTTGGATGCACACAATAAAGGAGAGCAATCGACGATTAGCCAGGTGGGCACTAAAACTGGCAGAATACGACTACACGGTAGAATACAAGAACGGCAAAGCACACAAAGATGCCGATTGTATGTCTCGAAATCCAGTATTCCCGGCAGAACAACAAAACGAAAGGGATCTGGACGAACTACCAACATTCGCCCTTAAAACGGAAGAACTAAACGATTTACAGGAAAAAGATCCAGAAATAATACAACTGAAACAAGCCATACTAAGCCCAGACGACCCTGATATAAATATAGCATTCAGACGCAGATCAAAAAACTTTAGAATAACCCATAACACTCTATACAAAGTAAACTCTAGTCCAAAAGGCCTACAAAACCTCCTGGTAGTACCCAAAGGCATGAGGGAAGAAATAATGTGGGAGCTACACGCCTCGCCCACTTGCGGTCATTTAGGACTTACAAAAACACTAGACAAAATAAAAAACAGATTTTTCTGGACCGGAATGCTTAAAGACATTGAGAAGTACATAAAAGGATGTCCAGACTGCCAGGCAAGGAAAGGGCAGCAACATAAAAAAAAGCCAGGCTTGTTGCAACCTATCCAAGTAGGCCTAATATTTGATAAACTAGGAGTTGACTTACTAGGTCCATTTCGAAGAAGCAACCAAGGGAAGACTATGATAGTCGTAGCAACCGATTATGCTTCAAGATACGCCATCACAGCCGCACTACCTAATGGAAAAGCCGGCCCAGTAGCTAAGTTTTTATTAGAAAAAGTGTTTCTAATACATGGTATACCAAGAACGTTATTAAGCGATAGGGGAAAAACGTTTCAATCAGAATTGGTACGTGAGATAGGAAACATTATGGGGGTAAGAAGTCAATTCACCACAGCATACCATCCCCAATGTAACGGATTAACAGAAAGACTAAACAAAACTATTGCAGATATGCTGGCTATGTATTGTAATACTCAACAAACAGACTGGTGCTCATATATATCATTCATAACGTTTGCCTACAATACAGCAATACAAGACACAACAAAGTTCAGTCCATTTATGCTTACATTCGCCAGGGAACCCACCTTACCGGTAGAGGCAGCGGTAACAGATAATGAAATACAAACAGACTCATTACAGATCAGAGAAAAGGCATTGGCAATACGGGCAATAGCAGTAGAAAATATAAAGAAAAGTCAAGGGAAAGACAAAGTAAGATTCGACGACAGACATAGAGAACTGAAATTTCAAGAAGGAGACAAAGTAAAAATATTTATCCCTATAAGAAAAGTAGGACGTAGTGAGAAATTATTATTAAGGTGGTTTGGGCCGTACAAAATAGTACGAAAAATGGGAGAAGTAAACTATGAAGTAGAAAAAATTGGTGGAAGGAAAAAGATGACAGACACTGTTCACGTCAGTAGAATGTTACCATATCACGATCCATGGACTGAGGTAACTCCTATCTGTAACGACGATGTCGAGGAAGGAGGCACCAGTGAAGTTGAAGAGGATACAGGCAACATAACATCTACACAATTATATATACAGGAGACGGACAGGGTAACCAACGACTTCGAAAACAGGTTACTAGCTCTATTAGGGGGGGAAGAACCCCAAATGTAATATAAAACCCAAGTAATCATAGAAAATTATATATAAGAAATTTAGGAGGTAAAGAAACTGTATATATAAAAAAATGAACAATATAATATATAGAATATAATACATAAAGGAAACTAGAATAAGTAATATTATAGCTAGTAAACTAGTAAGCAAAATAAAAAGTTAAGGCGGATGAGAAGATATAAGTAGTAAAACAGAAATAAATGAACCAGTTGACAGAAAAAACTGAGATGCCATTGAAACTGTGTATTAAGAATATATACAGGAGAGAAAAACTATGTATACAGGGATGAAGTACAAAGTAAAGTGTTCTCCGGCCTAAATAAGACTACAACGAAAGTTTATCTTAATTTAGGCATCGGAAAGTGGAGCATACGGACCGAAATAGCTATACTGACAGTAAGGATGTTAGCAAAAATTTTGGTACCGCAGAAGTTCAGATAAAATGTTTACATAAGCAAGAAATGTTTACATAAGGCATAAAGAATATAGAAGAGGCATACGCAAATTGAAAAGTTGTTTATGTAAAGTGAGAAGAAATATAGAAGAAGATGTTTTAAGAAGAAGCATACATAGTGAGGCAATATATAAGCAAAAGTTGTGTATGTAAAGCATACATAAGGTGAAATAATGGAGAAATGTTTAAGCAAAACATGTTTATACAATGTGTTTAAAAAAGAGCATACATGGTTATATAAATAATAATATAATGTCCTATATTTGGTACATAAAGCTAGTCACATAGGAAGCATAGATAGATAAGCATAAATACATAGATAGTTAACTTATCACTGCCTCGTGATAAATAAGGAAAAATGTAATAACTAGTCCCGTAATCATAAGCATGGGTATGCAGAGAATAAAGTGTTCACGTAAAGTATGGAAAAAGAGTTGCATACATAAGGTGAAAACATTAGAGAAATAATAAGGCAAAGTTGTTGAGAAGCATACAGAAGTTGAAACAATTGAGGAAATATATAAAGATATGTATATAATATGAGTTTAAAAATATAGCATACATATATAAGGAAGTAGTAAAGCTAATGAATTAATTATAAATACGAAGGAAACAGAATAAAGTACAGATTAAGTAAAGAATAAGGAAACCTCAGACATGGGAATGTAATATAAAGAAATTAGAATAGATATAGGTGTATAGAGAAACAATGTATATATATCAGAAAGAATAATTAAATATCAATTTACCAATTTACCAGATCCTTGCGAGTTTGGTTCAATCATCTCAGAAGGTACAGATGTGCACAGACGACAGCAGTCCCTCGAGTATTGAGAAACCAGTACAAATAACTATCCAATAATCCAAAATCCAGACCTAAAAAGCGAAGAAATACTTAAGAAAAATATAACAAAAAAAGCTGAGAAGAGAGCATTACAATCACAAAAGATATCTAAATATTGTGAGATATATGGAGTCAGATATAAATTATAACACAACAATGAAAACAGCTGCAGCAGGACATGCAATATCTGGCAGAAACTGAAAATAATATAAAGGATTATCAAAAAACAAGAAGGTAGTACATGAATAAAGCTCAATAAAATATACTACTTACCGAAAGGCATATTCGAGGATCCAGCATAAGCTACAAAAGTCATTACATGGAACCGGTACAGAATAAAGGACACATCAGTAGTCCATAACTAAGCCATTCTGCTCCAGGGATTCTTAATATCTCTATTTTCATGATTCGATAACCTAAAATAGAAATAATTAATCATTCCATAATTACTTGCATTTCAAACGAGCACTAACACATATCGCCTACAATTTGGAAGGGAATAAATGACATTTTTATAAAACTTTGCTTTCCAAGATCCAGCTACCAATTTCAGTAAAATATAAAATGACAATTGAATAAACGCCGCTAAGCTGCACCACTTCTTACTCTAGGTCAATAAAGAGTTTCTTCGCCTATCTGTCATTTTCCTTATATAACAGTCCGCAGTATATAACAATAAACAATGTATAAATATATATATTTACGGAAAGAAGGGATAGATAAAAAAGGCAAAACTAATGTATAAGATAGTATAATAGTAGAACTTACCAAACTTATCCATAAGATTATGTTACATTAGCTACAAACTAGTGTAAATCCAGAGGTAGAAATATCACCACACGATAGCGTCCGAAGGATCCATACCATCCACGTACAACTTCCCAGGGCAAGACAACGCAGATGCTTCCACGTCCTTCAAAGTCAAATGCCTAGAAGATGGAGATAATAATAAAAGACTGAAGTATATGAAAGAAAAATCAGTAGCAGTAGATACCGAAGTAGATATCTAATAAACAGCTGGAATATAAAACATTGATAAATTTTTCTTGTCAATATTCAAGCCCCACATGGAATACATGGCTAAAAAGGTCATTTACCCTGACCACACCTTTTTAACCTCAAACTCAGTCACGCGAAATGTTTCCAAGAAATTCAAACTCATGCATCAAACACCCTTGGCTCAGAGATTTTATATGCTCTAGCATTTATTCCTATTTTCAAAGAGGCCAAAAATAATGATTATAGGTAATACAACACTTACCTTTTCGCTTCAAAGCACCTGCCAAGATTCAAACTTCATAGGCAAATCCCTGGTCACATTGCAAAAACTGCATTCGGCAGGAACATAAAACCGACCAAAAGGTGCAAAATCAAACACAAATCTTCGTCATTATTTCAATGTAACAAATTTTAATGCTAATTTATTTGATCTAGGATCTACACAACGCAAAACGCTACCGTAGAAATAAATGACGAATTGACACGACAGCATTTTTCCCAGAGGTCAAACAGTTCGAGGTCGACGAATTGACAGGGGTACCAGTCGAAGAAAAAAAAACGAAGAAAGCACCAGAACTTCTGGGCGAATACTCGTTCATGTAGAGATGGGGCAGACATATCGATACTCAACAAGGGACACGAAGCAAAGATGGATACTTTCTCAGCAGTTTTCAAAGGGCGCCATCTAGCCACCAAGAAGTGAGGGACAAGCCAGAAAAAAGAAAATATTGTAGCGTAAAGTATAAGATACCTTTTATTTATTAATGTTACATATTAGACTAATTGACTGTACGATATTTCATGGAACTAAAATCGGTAAATTGTGTGTAGATAAACATTTTTAAATATAAATATGGTCAGCAAACATAAATGAGTCGATCAAGAGACTATAAAAAGTCAGCATATTTTTACATAAGTAAACAAGTCTAACTGTGTCATATAAAAGGCTATAATTGTATAATAAGAGACATAAAATACAGCTATAAATATTAGTCTCATAAAAAGGACCGTACTTAAGTAATATTATGTTAGATGTACAAAATAATTTAATAAGACATAATTAATCAAATTTTTTCTTTACAATTATGGAATTATCTACAATATGGGTAATATAGTTAAATTTAATATGGGAAAACAAGCCCATCTGTATACATAAATAAGCCCGATAATTTTCCATGTAATAGATATGGTAAATAGAGTTGGGTAATATTAAAAACAGGATCGACTTATTTGAATTAAGCAATGTAAATAATTATAGAAAGAAGTGCTATAAACTATCTCCCTAGTAACTCTAGAATTAAAATTGTTTATAATTAGTTCAACTAGCGGGGGATGGACGCATTCCCTGTTAGCTGTAACTATAGCAATTATGCAACCAAGCGTTGATTGTCGAATAGGCGCCTATTTGACAGTCAACGGTAAAGTATAGATATTTCAAATATGCAAAATACTAAGTGGGGAATTATACACTCTACTTGTTCTCTGTTAATCTAGAATTAGAGTTAAGTATAAAATTTCAAAGACAATTTATCAAAATATGTTTCTTTTTTATTTTATGTACCAAGCACCAGTGGATGTCCATACTAGTCTCTCCAGCAGGCTCTTACTTATGATACCCTCAAAACAGTTTAATAGTATGTCAATGCTAAGACATATAGACTGCAGTGGAGGCTAGAGGGAGTTACTAAGGATCAGCCTGGATCCAGAAAGTAACAAGACCACTGATGGATATTCTTTATGTTCTATAAATTGTAATATCACATCGTATTATGCGGCAAGTTTTTTCGACTTGAGGTCTTTCTTTTTTAAACGATAGAGGTCGTGCAAACGTTGGGGACAACGTTTTAGAGGGCGAGGGAACGTGTCAAATATAATAATTCATAAAGCTATTAACTAATTATCACCCTGTCCCAAGTTTGAACTTGAACTTGGGAATTATTTAATAAACATTAAAAGCAAACTATAAACAACGCGAGCAGTCAACGGGAGCGATTATGAACCTTAAGCATGCAATGATCAGCAATTTCTCTAATATAAATACACTGGCAAACCTTCAGTTCGTGAGACTTTTGGTCTCATCCAAGCCAGCTCCAGGGTTAGTCACATGACTGCTTTTGGTTCAATCCGCTCTTTGGTTAGTCACATGATTGCTAAAGTTCTAATCCTTTTCCTACCCCAAACCTAGTTCTTGGTTAGCCACATCGACTGCTAAGACTAGGGGTTTCATTAACCACAGTAGAAAAGTCGAATCTGTCAAAGTTCTTCGAGTGAAGTTTCTAAGTAGTCTGTCAAGTAGTTCAAAGTGTAGTGTCCAAGTGCTCTTAAATACCTTAACATTAAATAAAACGCAACGCAACATAAGATAAACTATATTTACAAAGCAGTGACCAAAAAGACCTA